>PVLD010001021.1:198041-227597 GCA_004027595.1 Dinomys branickii | reverse complement strand
ACTAAATTTGCATGTCTGTATATGGGTCCATACATCTACAATTCGAAGATATCAATGGATAAAGCAACAACTACTGTTGAGACCATATCACCTTGTCTATAGATTAGTTGTGATTGTACTATTTTCTATGATAATGGGTGTCTGTTTGTCAATATGTTTTTGTACTTTTATGTTTCTAAAATTAAAAAAAAAAAATAAATAAATAAATAAATAAATAAATTCTTCTGGGACGATACCCAGAAGGGGAATAGGTGGGTCAAATGGGACCTCTAATCCCAGATTTCTGAGGAATCTCCATGCTGATTTCAACAGTGGTTGTACCAGTCTACACTCCTGCCAACAGTGGAGAAGGGTTCCTTTGCCCCCTACAGTACTCCCCCCTCCAGCATTTGTTACTGATTTCTTGATGATAGTCATTCTTTCTGGGGTGAGGTGAAATCTGTGTTTAGTTTGCATCTCTCAGATGACCAATGACGTTGAGCATTTTTTCATATTTACTTGCCATTTCTATTTCTTCATCTGAGAAGAGTATATTCATCTCAGGTGACCATTTTTTGATTAGGCCTTTGAATCTTGGAGGTTTGATTCTTAAAAATTCTTTGTATGTTCTAGATAGAAGTCTTTTGCGGGACAGTTGGCTAAAATTTTTTCCCTGTTTGTGGGTTTTCTTTTCACTCTGTTGCTGATTTCTTTTGAAGTATAAGAGATCCCAGTTGTTGATTCTTTGAAGTATTTCCCGTGCAGTTTGGTTTTTATCCATGAATTCTCTGCCTACCTGTGTCTTCTACATTTCTATCTACTTTCTCTCCCAGTAGATTTAGTGTTTCTGTTTTAATATTTAGACCTTTGATTCATTCTGACTTTAGTGTAATGCACGGTGACAGACATGGGTCTAGTTTTGGTCTTCAGCATGTGGAGAGCCAGTTTCTCCAGCACCATTTATTGAACAGGCTATCTTTCTTCCGGTGAACAGGTTTGGCCGACTGAGTGTGTTTTTGGTGTGTCTGCATCTTCTAATCTGTCCCACTGATCCTCTGGTCTGTTTTCTGCCAGCACTATAATGGATTTTGTCACCGTAGCTTCAGGGTATAGTTTCAAACCAGGGATTGTGATGCCTCCTGCCTTTCCTTTGTTGCCCAGGATTGCTTTTGCTATTCTAGATCTCTTCTGGTTCTAGATGAATTTTAAAAAATGTTTTCTCTCGATCTGTGGGGTATGCTAATGGCATTTTGGCTGGGATTGCATTAAATCTGCACAGCAATTTTGGGAGTATGGCCATCAGAACCCTAATTTAAAGACAAAAAAGTGATAGGAGTAAGTAAGTCAAGCTTTGATCACTAATGAAATACGATTAGTTCATAATGAGTTTTTTAAAACCTGAGTTTTTAAAACATGTACTACTGATTGTCCTCTTTCTATTGCAATAGTTTTGTGGTTAAATCCCAGTTCTTTCTGATTATTAATTTTTTCTGGGCTGCCACTGACACCTAGCATATCTGAGAGTATGGACTACTTAGGAGAGGTCTTTCATACATACTTTAACATACGTAGGACATGGGATCAGTTATTACCCTATCATTAGATGAACCTTAGGAAACGCTTGGCTGTTTATTGTTTTTCCTTTGTAGCATTCTACCTACAGGGCTCCCACAAAAGCCACATGCAAAGGAGTTCTTCACCACCACCTTGCTGTGCCCTGACCGGGAGTACAATCCTGGAGCAACTCCAAGCTTCCAAACATCCCCAGGGCTATGGGTTTGCAGACAAGCAGAAAAGCCTTGTTAGGGATCTGTCTGATTTAAACTGGTTCTTAACTGGGCAATTATGACAATTAAACTAAAAACAGTTTGTCTTTAAAATACTCAATAGTAAGATTTAATCTTCTGGCATTTATACTGTACACATGAAAGTACAGAAACCAACCAATTTATGGCTCATTACTGTGTATATAATCTTCTAATTTTGAATGTGAGAGAACAAAAATGACATGATTCATCCCAAACAATAGGTTTACTAAGTCATTCATATTTTGCCTTGGACTATCTAGAACAATTTGTAGAAAAATCTTGGTGGATAATGCATAAAGCATTTAATATACATGGGGATAAATTGAAGATTTTATAAGGCCTTATTTCTTATATAAATAGTAATCACATCCTTTTCATACATCCATGGAACTTTGGTTATCAATCTACATAGAATGAACTGTATTAAAATATAATTCATTAAATATTACTTCCACATTGAAATTATACTGACATGTGGAAACATTTCACCATAACCTTATTTATGGAAAATAGGTTACTAAGGAAGTATTTGTTCACCAAACATTGTTTTAGACTGTAACTTTACATTGATATACTGCTATTATTAGTGTAGAATATTTATGTACTCTTCTAATTCATAACCCTCCAAAGTTGACTGTAACAAAAGAACTTACCTGTATACACTATCTACTACGTGCAGTCTCTAGGGAGTAAACAGTAGTAACTTTTTACTTGGGTTCAGCTCAACAAACAGAACTGCAGAAGGACGATTACAACACCCTCCCACTTTCCTACTGCACTTTGGTTTCCTGCCGGCTTGCCTCCCGTAAAGGGCTTCAAGGGATTTACAGTCTGGTACATTAAGTACCGTCCTGTGATTCAAGGGAGAGAAGAGCCTCTCGTTCATTTAGCATGAGCGGCAGTGCCATAAGCACAAATCACCCCTGATTACAGGGTGTGACTCTGTCATCTGTCTGTGCATAATCCAGCCATTTGCACACTTTGATTTCTGACTTCCGTTTGGGTTTATTAA
Source organism: Dinomys branickii (assembly GCA_004027595.1). Taxonomy (NCBI): domain Eukaryota; kingdom Metazoa; phylum Chordata; class Mammalia; order Rodentia; family Dinomyidae; genus Dinomys; species Dinomys branickii. The sequence continues at coordinate 224,798 of PVLD010001021.1, read as the reverse complement.
CATCAAAGCTTTGTCATCACTTACCTGTTGCCACAGACATTTTTACCTGCGGCAACGAAGAAGAAAACTTTGCATTCTTGCTTTACTCCAGAGAGCTTTAGTTGTCACTGAGCTTACAGTGCTTCACACTTATTAAACTTCTGCATTTGTTGTCAGGTTCCTCACCCTCGGCGTAACAGTTTTAAGCAGGATCCTGTTAAACCCCGCACATCGGACGCAACCTGGCAGTACACTGCAGTAAGTTCGCACTTGCCCACTGTTAGCATCACAATGTGTTTTTCTTCCTTTTCACAAAAAGTATCACTATGAATATGGACAGCCTGAAATAAATGAAAGCAATACTAACAAGTTTTATAAACTGTTTAGGGCTTTTACAGCAAAATAAAAGCTCCGTCTGTTAGAGCTCTAAAATACAGTCTTCAGTGATGCCGTGGAAAAATAGAGTACTACATCAAATGTAACTTTTAAATTCACTTCCCAAGTGATTTTATTTCTAGTTGACTAAACATGATGGTCCTTGCTTTTATTTAAAGTTTGTGACCATCAGCCAGGCATGGTGGCTCCTGCCTGTAATCCCAGCACTCGGGAGGCTGAGGCAGGATTACTCCGAGTTTCAGGCCAGCCTGGGCTACAAAGTGAGTCCAAGGCCAGCCTAAACTGCATAGTAAGACCCTGTCTCAAAAAAAAAAAAAAAAAAAAGTGACCATCTGTTTTTATTTTTTTAAATGATAATATACATTTCTTTCTTTAAAATTTCAGGTGGTTTCCCAATGTCAGTAGAGTTGTTTCTTGTATGTACCTTCCACTGCTACATTCAGTTATAACTGCTCCATACAACACAGAAGGCAGGTGAGATTCCCCACACCCCAAATCCCTCACTAACTTCTATCTGGCATGCTGTACTTTTGAAGGCAGAAGTACCTTTTGGTAATGGTTACTACTGTTTGCTAGTTAATCTTTAGTTAACCAGAACCACACCTCCCACAGGTATTCCCCTAATGTGAGAGATATACCCATAAGGCCATGGTAGCCGAGACAGAAAAATTGCCCTTTTCTTCAGCTTCAAGAGGTCTGAGCCATCAACACATCTCACTACCTTCTTGAAAATGTGTATTGAAATAGTACTTTTGATAGAAAGTTTCTATTTCCTACTTAGGAAAAATTCTTTGATATTTAAAATAATTTTTTGTCATCTCCCACAAATATCTGATATACTTTAAACTTAATTACAGAAGTTTTTTTAAGTAACACAGTCACTTTCAAGGGAAAAGTTATTTATGTTAAAAACCTGCTGTATATAAAAGTATATAAATGTCACTCTACCATATATACTTCCCACCTCCTCTTAAAATAAGTGTGCTGGTCACATTCATGAGGTGTGACCATCTATTTTAGTCAGGTTGTACTCACACAATACAAAATATGAGTTCAAAATATGAATTTAAATAGTATCAAAGGAAAACAAACTATCTTTGGTATTATTTTAGAATTTTAATAATTTTTAAACTTAATGCCTATACACAACATATTACTGGTATCAAACTCAAAAGGTTTCTGAAAAATAACTTGTTAGATAATACTTCACAATGATATTTAAAAACCTCAACTAGCTGACTCACCAAAATAAAGCCATGAGAAGCTGGTGGCAGCTGGCCCTGTACTCACTGTAGTTGCTGCATCTGTGCTCTCACTGCTCACAAATTTTCTGAGCTATCCCCCGCCCCCCCGCCCCCCCTTATGGGCTCACTCCTTCTAGGGGCAGTTATTATAGTATACAGTCCTCTGACATGGCTCCTATCTCCCTGATTCTACTTTCTCACTCTCCAGAGCAGTTCACAATCAGCTTCCCTGGGTTTTTTTTTTTTTAATGGAAGGAATTAAGTGTGGAATTCGTGCATAGCCAGTTCCTAAGATTCACTCTCTCTCTGCTTTCACTCTTACAGTGGAAGTATCCTTGCTGCTAAGAAAACCCAACCTTACCACTTGTGAGTCTGACTCTGTAAACCAACTTTCTTTTCAATGAATACACCCTATCATTACCCTCTTCTGGAATAAGTTTCCCTCATTGTGCCATTTTATCAGCAGTTAAACATCCTTCACCTTGTATGCTAGAATAAAAAGAAAACAAAACTTGTTTGGGCTCAACTCTCCTGCCCATGTGCGCCTTAAACATCCTTCAAAGCAATTTTTGTAGAAAGAAGCCCATTCATTTTCGTCTGCTTTCCTTCTTTATAATCTCCCCTCAAAACGTTCCAAACGGAGTTCTGTCACTGGTCTGTCACGGAAACTCTTCTTTGTCAAGGTCATATAACAGCGTTTGCACTGCCATATTCAAGGTTGTTTGCTGTTCACCCCGAGTGGCTGCAGACATAGTGAGCACCCCTCTATTCCGGAGACCTTTGCGCGACTCCACGGCGATGTCACGCACATCGCTTTGCCCTTACCTAACGCGCCGTGGTTAGAGGAAGGTCTCACCTTAACAGAAACAAGGGCCTGTCCCATGAAAGTTTCACTCCATTTACTGTGAGGACGCTGCAGTCGCTGCCTTATGAAGCAGGAGACAGTGCTGTGTGTTCACAGACTCACTCATGCTTCTCAGCAGCTAGCTACTGGGAGCATGTAACTGACCTGTTCCCAAATTTAAAACTATTCACTTTAAGCACATCACAGGACCTGAGAGAATGTATTTTAACATTCTTTATGGCTTGTATTATCCTCTCATTCTTCCCATTTTTCTCTCCACTCAAAGTAAAAGTTGCAGTGGCATTTTCCAAGGGACCTTTAATCTTTACAGCATCAAGGTTGGCATTGATAAACATTTAAACAGTGTCAGGAAAACGACAGCGTCAGCATTGCAAGGGATGTGTACTTCTGTCTTTCAAGATGTTTTTCTAGGCATCTCCTTCCTTCCTTCCCATTATTTGTCTGACATTTCAGAGGTTCTATTTACACTACCCTAGGCAAATTATCTGCCACTTTGGGCCTCACCTAATCAAGAGTTGGTGTCTCCCTGCCCCCTGCATTCCTCCCCTTTGCCAGGGACAAGAGGAGCAGGGTATGGCATGCCCACTGTGTGGCTTTCAGAAGATTAGTCCACGTGGGGAGATCAACTATTAAACGAATTGTGATGGTAGTGGACTCAAATCCTCTGGGTTACACTAGCATTTATAAGTTCAAACAGACCTGCATAAACAAACAGCAGAGAGGAGAGAGTCCTATGGAGCCTCGAAGTATCTGTCCACTAAGTAACGAGCACTGCATTCAAGGAGGAAACCTGGTGGATACTGGCTCACCACACGAAGGAAGCATGCACCACTGGTGGAACCCTGCCTTCCGTGCCCACTGAGAAGGTGCACCGCAAAGAACACAGCATGGTATCAGTGCATTCCAAGTCACAGGGAGAATCAGCCAATCCTAAAGGAAGGAGCATTCTGCAAAGAAGCCACTACGGAATGAGTGGTAAAAATGCTTTCAAACTGCAAACACGAATAAGGAAAATGCAGATGAATCAAAGCTGGCAGGAAAAGTACACTAATTTTGAACCGAACGCAGCCACTTTAAGCTGGGTGCTCTGCACATCCACTCACCTGCTCACTTACCCATGTAACAATTACGCGAGTGCCCACCTGTTCTATGTGTAGCTAATGAATGGTGAATGGAAGGTAAATAGCTTTGTCTAGGTAGTTTAGAATGGTAGTTCTAACGTATCAATAACCACGTGTTGGCTTAAAGTACGCTGAATTTCACTGAGTCCTGGATTTTCTCTTTCGTTTTTGGCACAGTCAGTGAAGGCAGATTTAGAGCAGCACAGTTGGAGACAGTTACTTTCTCATAACACGTGGGCGTCTGGCCACAATGATCAAATTCAGCACTTATAATAGGTTACTACAGATTTCTGTAATAGAATTAACCACAGAAATGATTGTGTGAAAGTTAATCTGAACACGTCAACTAAGTTTCACAGTGTGAAACAGTGAAAAGCCTCAAATCCAAATTCCAGTCAGGTTATAAAAAGTAAAGTCTTTTATATTTTACTTTTATAATAAGGAAAAACATAAAAGACTTAACATGTTATCTAATGATAAGGTCTTATCATTCAGAAAGACCTCAAATACTAATTACTCATCCTCAGATTGCCTCAGTCTGTCTACCATGACTTGACTGCACTGGCAAATGGAACCTTTTCCTGATGCCTCTTGGCCTGTTCCATTTTGTTCCTCTTGAGACCTGGAGAAACCTCAGATTTAGGGAAACCCTGCTGCTGTCACCTTTCTCTTAGTTACTCCTGTGCCCAGGATTTCCCTTCCCCAAGCATGAGGCTTCCTCAAACCATGAACAAATCTCAACTGACAAGAAGGAAACGAGACTGGGTTCTTACGCCCTCAGGCAATGACAAGCGTGGCATGCCCGAGGCCTGCCCAAACAACCTCCAAGAAGACCACACACAAGCCTCTCTTCCCTCGTTTATCTTAGACATTTTATCCTAGTGACAGAAAGCTAACAGTTGGGCACAGTCATATATGGCTATAAGCCTGGCTACCGAGGAGGCTGAAACAGGAGGATCACAAGTTCAAAGTCAGCCTGGGCAACTTAACAACCCCGTCTCAAAGATGAAATTTTAAAAGGGCTGGGGATGTAGCTCAGTGATAGGGCCAGTGCCTAACACGCATGGACCTGCCCCCTTCAATCTCCAGCACTTAAAAAAATAAAAAAGGACTCAATTAAAACAATTAAAGCTAGCCGGGCGTGGTGGCGCACGCCTGTAATCCCAGCACTCAGAAGGCTGAGGCAGGAGGATCATTACGAGTTCCAGGCCAGCCTGGGCTACAAAGTGAGCTCAAGGCCAGCCTGAACTGCTAGCGAGACCTTGTCTCATAAAGACAAAAAAAAAAAAAAAAAAGTATTCTAAGTCTTAATTCCTATACTCATTTATCTGGAGTTTTGTTTTGTAGTACTGGAGAATAAGCCCAGAAGAATGTGCTTTTTTTCATTTTAAAGAGAAAAAAAAACCAATAAAAACAACGCTACAGATGTTCAAAACGTTAATAGATTAACAACAGTTAATACAACGTACATTGTTACCTTCAAAGTAGTTGCTCAGATTATAAAATATAGGCATGAAAAATTGATCAAACAATACAAGCACAGTGATCTTACCTATCTTGTGCATAGACATGTAGTTTTTGCTCCTTCCTTGTTTCCTCCTTTCCCCCATCCCAGTTGTTTTTTCCTTTTGAGCAGTTTCTTCTCCTTTCACAACACCTATTGTACCTTTTGGATTTTCTTTATTTTTTCAGTTTCCTACACTAGAGAGACAGTATGATATTTACACATGTGAGTGTGATTTATTTCACTTATGATTATAGTCTCAAATTGCATCCATTTACCTATAAAAGCCTCAAGATTATCCTTCTTCATAGCCGAGTAGCACACTCCATTGTGTAAAAATACCACATCTTTTTTATCCATTCCTTGGTTGATGAAGCCCAGGAAATTCCAAGCTACATCACTAGCCCTTTCTATCTCAGTTCTGAGACAGGGTCTTGCTAAACTGCCCCGACTGGCCTTGTACTTACAACCCTCCACAGAAGCTGGGATTACAGGTATGCGCCACCTCACCTGGCTCATAGGAATTTTATAGTAAGTAGAGATAAACAATGCTAGGCAAAACCTGGGGAGGAGGAATTCTATCTTTTCAAACCATGCAAATGGCTACCCGACCAACACTTAGTAAGTATCTCCCAAGGCTGTAGTTTGTGCTAGAGAGAAAATATAAAGAAAACTTTACCTATTTTTAAAAATTTCTTCAATGATAATTACAGAAACACAAGGACCAAGCTGGACCACACCAAGGGCCCACCTACTCTCAGCTATATACAATGCAAGTATCAACATTTTTACTTTGTACCTTCTGTTAACTTGTAACAGTAACTGGAGGTGACTGTCCCTGGGAGCCTGGGTGAAATGCTCATGAACTCTACAGTAGTTATCAGTGTATTACCTTCTGCTCCTCATCCACTCTTTGCTCTCTGTGATACTAAAAAGGGCTTCTGTAATTCTTCTCCCTTGCCAGCAAGAAGAACCTCAGCCTCTGTGAACAGAGGGCACTGAAGGGACAATGCAGAACGCCAAAGAGCTGAAGCCCAACGGCCCCCAGACCAGCCAGACCCACTTCCAGGAAATTTCCAGTTGGTCAGCGGTGGCTCTGGTTGCACCTTTCAGACAGCACTCTGCCTACAGGGTGGGGGCTTCCACACAGCTGTAGTAAGCAGCTTCCATACAGCTCCAGAGGGACCCTCAGGCCACGTACATAACTATCCCACCTGGCAGCGGCTTGGAACTGCTCTGAGGAGCAGTAGCACTAGTAGGTAAGTCTGAGCCCAGACTGGGCAACTGGGCGAGACCCTATCTCAAAACTGGGATTTTGAGGGTTTGTAGGACTGGGTTTGTAGCTCAGTGTGAAGGCCCTGGTTTAATCCTCAAGACTGGGAAGAAAAAAAAAAGGCACATAATTGGTACTATTAATCAAATATTTAGTCTCATACTGAGCAATAGGTGAATGTGATCCTTCTTTAAACTTTTGAGAAAATAGTATAATTATTATTAAAATTAAGATTTCATCAACTTACCCATTTAATAAATATTTACTGTACCTATTATGTATCAGCCTTTGGGATTAACAGAAAATGGAATGGTCTCTCATGTGCTTAGACTTTCTACTGGAAATATGACATGTCTATGGTTCTAAATTCAATATACTTATGACAGTATCTTAGCTGATTCTAATCACTGCTGTACGCTAGCTATCTAATATTTCTCTAAATGTCAATCAAATCAAAGATAGGCACGGTCACTTTATTAAATAATGCAGTTCAGTTCATTCACTTATTTATTCATATTTATTATGTGCCACTATGTGACAGCAATTATTCTAGGCATCAAGATTACAGAGGCCTGTGGGGTATGGTGTTGAAACCTACAATCCTAGCACTGCTCGACTCAGACAGGAGAATGGCAGTGATTTTGAGGACAATCTAGGCTACAAAGTCAGTACGAGGACAGCTTGAACTACAGGGACACTGTCACAAAAAACCAAAACCAGCCAACCACACAAACCAACCAATCAACAGGTCAGTCATTAGGGGAGGAAGCCAAAATAAACAAGTAGGTAAAACAATTCCAAAGATTGCTAAGAGCTATGAGAGAAAAGAGAAACCCACCTAAGTTAAAAAAGCAAAAATGTTTAAGCATTTATTAAATGTGAGTGTAAATAAACGTATCAAAGAGAACTGAATACCAATGAACTTAACATGGGATTTTGACTTATTTACAAAAAAGATTACATAAAGCAAGTAATACAAAATAATTTTACTTTTTAAACAGCAACGCACAAATTTTCCACTGAAAAGTGAATAAAACCTTCAGAAGTCACAGCAACTTACAGTATCAGAAATTACATATGAAAAAAATTAAGGATAGAAATGCAAGGGGGACTAAGTACTGATGAAATTAGCAAATGAGTTAAAAACAAATAAAATACTGCAGCTGTCAGCTATAATCTATATTGCACTTTACTTCGGCTTTACTTTGTTTTCGTCTGTTTTTCCCAGTTTTGGATCCTATTACTACATGATTAATATATAATACCAATGGTTCACAGAAGCTGTATTTTTATTTTTTATTTTTTGGTATTGGAAATTGAACTTAGGACCTTGCATTTGCCAGGCAGGTGCTGTGCCACTGAATTATATCACCAGCCAAGCTTTACTTTTAGTTTGATCTTACATGCTGTTGAAGACTTTTTGCTGTTTTCATCAGGTTTGGTCTACCAATATATTATCCATAGCTTGTAAGAACAAAACACAACAGCCATGACACCTTTGCTGCTGTAAGCTCTTGGCTCCTTCCTCCACTCAAATAACTTTTTATAACATTTCTTAATATATCAAGGTTTACTAAGAATGAAGCTATCTTTTACAGCAGAACAGACTGAGTTATAATGTCCTATCTGATCTAATGTGACCCTGTCTGAAATACAATAATACTATAATAGGAGTAAAACTGAACAGTTTTCAAATATTCCCATGTGTTTTGGAAGCAATTTACACAGAAGTAATTGACATGTTGTTGAGTTTTAAAGAAAATTCCACTAAAACTTTCTTTTGTTGCCCAGTTGTAACCATTACACATTACTGGAATAACACAATTACACTCCAGGCACCTCACAAATTCATCTTTTAACTGTTTTTTGAATTCAGCTTTGCTGAATTATTTCAAAAGTTCTGTAACTCGTTTTCAACTTACTTTTTTTCCTAAAGTTACTAGTTTTGAAGACGCGATGCTTTCAGATACCTCAACTATCTGATATTTCTATTAAGGACAAAGTCAGTTACTGTAACATCACAGTAGCTTTGTTCTCCCATTCATAACTGAAGAAAAATTTAAATTATAGGCCAATGGAAACAAAATGTAACCTTTTTCTAAGTTCACAGAGCCCTTGTATTTCATGCCTAGAGGGACAGAAGGGGGTCCAGGGGCCTTAGAACTGCAAAGACTCCCTCCTGTCCTCAGGATGAAAATTCTGTGACATGGTTTAAGGTGACTTAATGATCTGACTCCCAGTCACCACTCACAGCCATTTTTACAGCTCACATTCTGCTGAGTCAAGCTCTTCCAGACCTCTGAAAAGATAATACTTTGCTGTGACACGTTTTTTTTTTTTTGTCCATCAAGTGCCCCATCATCCTTCAGGAGACCCTTTCCTATTCTTTTTTCAAGAAACCAAGCCTGTGAGGTGCTGCCCCAGCACATTCCCAAGGCACCCAGCGCTTACACTCAGCACAGTACTCACTGCTTTCAACTGTCCTTGTCATGACAGTAGGCACCTAAAGTGTCTGTAATCCCCGCTCCTCGCACACAGCCTGGTACACAGTAGGATTCCCATAATTGTGGAAGGAAAAGAGGAAGGAAGGAAGATTCTGACTTATCTGTAGCTCCACAGTTCCTGATTGACCCTCACAAAGGCAAGCTGTTGATTACAATCAAAACCAGTATAGAATTTCATTAACATAAATTCACCATTTGTAACTGGAAAGTGTGCTTAACATGATGATAGCAAAAGAAAGACATTTTCACTGTTAATTATAGGTACATGAGTGATACAAAGTTAAATAACTATAACCATACTAATGCCTAAAATAAATTGAATTGAGATGAGAGATTATTAATCACAAGCCAAAATTCTAGTGCCTATCTCTAGTGCCTATCTCTAGTGCCTATCCCAAATTCTCCACTATGTGCACATCCCATGAAGGATAAACAGGTCCCTTTCCTAGGAAATATATCAAAGTCTTCAAGCTATAGCTATACCAAATACACTGGTATTCGCTGCTGTTGCTGAGAGGAATGTCCTCTGTGGTAGTAAAGGATGACAAGCACTAATTGGTCCAACCATAATGTGTCAAACAACCCGATAAACAATTGGTAGCCAAAATCGGAATAGTTACAACACTGCAGGGGAAGGAGAAAAAAATTTCAGCTATAGGAGTGTGAAGTTTTTACCATCAAGTCAGGAAGCTGGAACAAAACACTGAGACAGATGACGTTAAATCAGCCTGTAAGCCGCTAAGGGTGCAGGGAAACGGCCACATCTCTTGCTCTGCGGAAAGGGACTGAGTTCCTTTGGTCGGGAGATATTTGAGTAGCCACAGATACCTTAGACTGTGAATAGGGGCTCTGAATGACAAAGTTGCAAAATGGAGGGAAGACAGGCTGGGGATGTAGCTCAGCAGCAGAGCACTTGCCTAGCACGCGTGCACTCAGCGTTCTGTTGCTAGTACACAAAATGGGGGTACGTTTTATTCTAGATACAATAAGGTACTGATGATTCCTGAAGAGGGTCCCCTTATGTGGTTAAAATGACAGCGTGGGAAAGATTAACCAAAGGGTCCCAAATAGGATAAATTATGGGACATTGAGACTGGAAGCAGAGAAATGATGATGAATCACAAAATGTACAGCCTGACACGATACTGAGAAAACTGCTATGAAACACGGAAAAACCCTTCCGGCAGGTAATCAGAAATGGTGGGGGTGGGGCAAAGTTATTGCACGTAGTATCTACATAGCATTTTAATATAAACAGAAATATCATTTGACAATACTTCATTTTAATTACAAAGCTTGCATTGCTTTTTGTTGCATTTGAATGGCCCTTGAGTTTTGCACTGGAAGGCCAAACGTAACCCAACAGGTTAAAAAAAAAAAGGCTTAATTTCCAAAAAAACTCACATACACTAAAATATCTCTGTAATATTTTTATAGCACTCGTGCAAATTGTCAAATGTTTTACACCGCAGTATTACGTAGGAAACTTGACTTTTACATTTAACAGAGGTTTTAGAGAAATGTTTGCGCAGCACTTGGGGTCCACTGTTGAAGTGTAAATCATGTGATAACATTCCTCAGAACTGATAATTCAATCGAGGAGCTTTCAGGTGGTTGTTACAGTTGATTCCTCCATGGCTGAAAAGTTACTAGGACAATTCCATCATGCCATACGAAAGCTGCAGGGAAACTTTGGTTATAAAGGTTGAGGGACGTCAGGGGGATATGTAACGCGCGTCACCTGCTCACTGTACTAACAGGGCGGCCGGCGCGGGGAGCGGGGAACGGGGAACGTGACCGAAGAGCCTCCCCGAGTTCCACCGCCCACACTCGACACGACCGCACTCGCCGGGGGTCTGCGGCCCCAAGCTTCAGCCGGCGCGGCCTCTCCCACGGCGGCGAGTCCCGGAGCGGCCCCCAACGCCCAGCCCCGGGACCACCCCGAAGGAGCCTGACCCATGCTGGATCCCGGCTACGCCGCAGCGACCCCTCCGCGTCCAGAGGGGCCCGACAGGGCTGAGCCTGGGCGGACTCGCAGAGAGGGCAGGTCCCGTACCTGTGGGGAGACAGCGAGGCCACTAGCGCGCGCCGCGGCATTTACGCGGCCGTGATGCCAGGACGCTCCTGCCCCTGCCAGTGCCATGCCTGCCACTGCAGCTGCCAAGGGGCCCGGGCTCGGCACGGCCCGTCTGCTGGCCGCGAGTCCGCGCCGCAGTCTTCCACCCCAGGCCACCAGCCGGGAGCCGACCCCCGCACCTGCCGCCATCTTTGCGGAAGTGCGGAGCGCAACGCCCCGCCCCCTCTGCCCTCCCAAGCTTGGAGAGCGGCTCAGCGACCTGACTCTCGCGAGATCCGGCGGCTGCCTTCTCGCCTTCGCGCAGGGCCGGTCCTAGGCGAGCGGGGCTGGGCGAGGAGGAGCGGGCTGGGGGCTGCGCGCGCGGGTCTCCCGGGTGCACGAGGCTGGCTAGTGCGCCTGTTGCTAGCGAGCTCTGACCCAGCTGTGGACCCTCACGGAGAAAGGGAGCGAGGGCCGAGGTCGGACAGTCAAAGGAGCCTGAAACCCCCTCCGCAGTCCGACTCCCGGGGCGCTTCTGTTCGCGGAGCTCGGGGACAGCCGCGATTGTCCGCCCGGCGCCTCTGGTTCGCCGAGAGGACTGGCGTCGGCCTGTGCCCGGGGGAGCCAGTGTTCGGGCCGCGGGAGCTGGAGAGAGCCCGGGACGCGCGTCGTCCTGGGGTCCTCAGCCCCCCCCCCCCCCCCGGCTCCGCGCCCTGCGGGGCCCGGGTGGTGGCACCGGGAAAGTCTGCACCTTCGCGCCGTTCTGTTTGCTGGGAGCAGAAGTCCGTCTATACCAAGAAGTTGTTAGCAAAACTTTCCATCATTTGCAAAACCTGGACACGTCCTTCCACAAGCCTTTCTAAGTAACGTCAGCCTGGTAGACCGCTCCTGTTTTACAGAAGTATATGTGCTCTCCGTGTCCCTCTTTGGCAGCGAGCAGAATTTTAAAATAACTAATAAAATCAATTTATTCTTCTTCTTCCGGGCACTGGCTATACGTATATTCAGTAGTGCGTGTGTGTGTGTGTGTGTGTGTGTGTGTGTGTGTGTGTGTGTGTGTTTGAGACGGTAAGTTTCCTGAGACTAGGCTTGGCCTGACGATCCCCTTGCCTGAGTCTCCCATCGGTTCTCTTTTTTTCCCTTTGTCCCATCTTTCCTTTGCCTCGCCTCCCTCCCGGTCCCCCTTCAAATTTGAACATTTTCTTCCCATTTCCTCAGGTCTGTTACACATGTTAGTCCTTATTTACCCTTTCAGTTTATCACATCAGAGAAAAAATGTATTTAAATATAGGTCTGATTTATTTCACTGAAGAGTATGATCTCAAAGTGCATCCATTTAGGTGGAAATGTCTCAAGCTTATCCTTCTTTATGGCAAAATAGTATTCCACTTTATAAAAAAAAACTACATTTCTTTATCCATTCCTCTGTTGATGGACATTTAGGCTGTTTCCAAGATTTAGCTATTAAACTATACTGTGATAAAGGTGAGTGTGCATATATCCCTGTGATATGATGATTTTAGCTTTTGGAAAGATACCAGAAGGGGACTAGCAGGTTGAATGGAACCTCTAGCTTTAGGTTTTTGGGGAATCTCCACACTTTCCACATTGGTTGTACCAGTCTTCACCCCCACCAACAGTGTATCAGTTGATTTCTTGATAATAGCCATTCTCCCTGAAGTGAGGTGAAATCTCAGCATTGTTTTAATTTGCATCTTTCAAATGAGCAGTGATGTTGAACTTTTTTCATATATTTATTGCCATTTCTACTTCTTCATCTGAGATGTATCTGTTTATTTCAGATAGCTATTTTTTGATTAGGTTTTTAGATTTGGACAGTGTGATATTTTGGGGTTCTTTATATATTCTAATATTAGTCCTTTGAGGTACAGCTGGCAAAATATTTTTCTCACACTGTGGATTGTTTGTTCACTCTGTTGGTTTCTCTTGCCATACAAAAACTTTAAGATGAGATTCCAGTTGTTGACTCTTTGTGATATTTCCTGTGTGATTGGCATTTTGTTCATAAAGTTTTTGCCTACAGCTGTGTCTTCAAGGAACCTATTGTATCTTCCAGGAGATTTACTATTTCTGTTTTAATATTTAGGCCTTTGATCCATTTGATTTTAGGTTAGTGCATGGTGAAAGATATGGATCTAGTTTTTGTTTGATTATTTGCTTTTGAGACAAGGTCTTGCTATGTCATTCAGACTGGCCTTGAACTCACTGTGTAGCCTAGGTTGGTCTTCAACCCAAGGCAATCCTCCTGTCTCAGCTTCCTGAGTGCTGGGATTACAGGCATGTGCCCCCATGCCTGCCAATTGATCTAGTTTTAATCTTCAGCATGTGAAACCCAGTATTTCCAGCACCATTTATTAAAGAGGCTGTCTTAATTCCAGGGAACATATCTGGCACCTTTGTCAAAGATAAGGTGGCTAAGTGTGTCTGGAGTTGTTTATGCATCTTCTACTCTGTTCCATTAACCCTTAGGTCTGTTTTTTTGCCAGTATCATGCTGTTTTTATCACAATAGCTTTGTAGTATAATTTCAAATGAGGAATTATGATGCCCCTGCTTTTTCCTTGTTGCCCAGAACTGCTTTTGGTATTCCAGATCTGTCCTAGTTCCAAATGAATTTTAGGATCATGTTCTCCAATTCTGTGAGATACGCTCTTGGTATTTTGATCAGGATTGCATTAAATTTGTGTAAAAAATTTGAGAGTATGGCCATTTTGACTATATTGGGTCTTTCTATCCATGAGCAAGGAATAGCTTTCCATTTTCTGATATTCTCTTCAATCTCTTTTATTTATTTATTTATTTTTTTGGCGGTACTGGGGATCAAACTCAGGACCTTGCGCTTGGCGGGCAGGCACTTATTCCACTGAGCTATATCCCCAGCCCTCTCTTCAATCTCATTGTTAAGAATTCTATAGTTTTAAGTGTAGTTTTCATTATCTTTTAATCATTAATTTCTTTAATATCATCTGTGACCCATTGGTTCTTCAGGATGGTGTTATTTAATTTTCAACTACACTGAATACCTATGTTGATTCCTAGGTATTTCATTTTATTGGATGCTATTGTGAAAGGTGTGGTTTCCCTAATTGCTCACTTGGTGAGTTTGTTGCTTGTGTACAGGAATGCCATTGATTTCTGAGTGTTGACTTTGTATCCAGCTATGCTACTGTATTTGGTTATTATATCTAGAAGTCTTTTGGTGGAGCTTTTGGGGTCTTCTATGTGGAGGATCATGTCATCTGCAAATAATGATAATTTAACTTTTTCCTATCTGATCCTTATTTCTTTTATTTCTTTCTCTTGTCTAATTGCTCTGCTAATGTTTCCAGAAATATATTGAATAGGAGTTGTGAAATTGTCTTGTTCCTGACTTTAGAGTGAAAGCTTCTCATTTTTGTTCCATTTAGTATGATGTTGGCTGTTGGTTTATCACAGATGGCTTTTATCAGATTGAGGTAAAGACCATCTATTCTGATTTTCTGTAGAGTTTTTTTTTTATCATGAATGAGTGTTGACTTTATCAGAAGCTTTCTCTGCATCTGTTGAGATAATCATGTGGTTTTTGTCTTTCATTCTGTTGATATGGTGTATTACATTTATTGATTTACATATGTTCAACCATCCCTGCATCTCTGGGATGAATCCTACTTGGTCATGGTGTATAATCTTCTTGACAATTTTCTGAATTCTGTTTGCCAGTATCTCCTTGAGGAATTTTGCATCAATGTTCATTAGGGAGCTTGGCCTGCAGTTCTCTTTCTTAGTTGGGTCCTTCTTTGGTTTTGCTATCAGGGTAATGTTTGCATCCAGGAATTAGTTTGGGAGTATTGCTTCCCTTGGAATTTCATTGAAGAGTTTGAGAAATAGTACTATTAAGTCTTCTCTAAATTTCCTGTAGAATTCAGCAGTGAATCCATTAGGGCATGGGCTATTCTTTGTTGGTAGATTTTTAATTACATCTTCAATGTCATTGACCAATATGGCTTATTTAGAATTTTTGTATCTTCTTTATTCAGCTTTGGTAATTCATATGTATCTAGGAATCTGTCCATTTCTTCTGTGTTTTCCATCTTATTACAATAGAGTTTCTTGAAGGAAGTATTGATGATCTTTTGGATTTCTGCAGGTTCTGTTCTGATTTCACCCTTTTTATTCCTAATTGCATGGGTTTGAGTCTTTTTTGATAAGGTTGACTAAGGGTTGGTCAGTTTTGCTTAATCTTTCAAAGAACAAACTTTTTGATCATTGATTCATTGTATTGTTTTCTTAGTCTCCATTGCATGAATTTCTGTTCTGATCATTATAATTTCCTCCCTTGTATGAGCTTAGGGCTTGATCTCTTCTTTTGTGAGTAGCTTGAGGATCGCCATTAGATTGTTTACTTGAGCTTGCTCTGTTTTTCTGATATGGGAATATACCACTATAAATTATCTTCAGAGAACTGCTTTCATTGTGTACTAAAAGATCTGGTATGTTGTATTTGCATTATCTTTTAATGATCTAATTTCTTTTTAAAAATTTTATTTTTAAGACAAAAGAACCCAGAATAACACAGAAAATACCAAGTTATAGAGAAGATAGTAGGGAATTGGCACTGGATGCTGTACAACATAATGTTATCTTCATATTTGTTATAACAAAATCAATAAAGGAAATACCGAATTACAGAGGAGACAGTAGGGGACTATCACTGGATGCTGTATTACATAGTGTTGTCTTTGCATTTGTTAACACAAAAACAATAAAGGAAACACCAAATTACAAAGAAAATAGTAGGGGCTTACCACTGGATATTGTATTACATAATGTTATCTTCGTCTTTATTACTCAGCTATATAGACGATGGCTCATTCAATTATTCAATTTTCTCCACCTCCATTGTTCTACCACCCTGTCAGTGGTCTTCCCACTGGTAATAACTGCACTTTTGGTTTATTTACTCCCTCATGCTCTTTGGGAAGAGACCTGGCTGCTTCTAAATGTGCTGTATAATACGTGGGTGTACACAGACTGCTACGGCAGGAGGTGGAGAAGCGCCCTTCGGCAGCCCTCACAGCCGCCGGGTGTCCGGTAGGCGGGGTCACACAGTGGAACACCAGGCTCTGTCGTTGCATCAACATCTATAGGCTCAGGCGAGTCTCCAGGGCCGTCCTGGGGGCCGGGCAGAGTGCCTGGCATGCCCCAGAGGCAGGGCGGAGCGCCTGGCACACCTTGGGTGCGGGTGGAGTGTCAGGGATGAGGCAGAGTGCCTGGCACACCATCAAGGGGCTGGGCGGAGCGAGGGGCATGCCCCGGGGGCAGGGTGGAACACCAGGCACGCCCCAGGGATGGGGCAGAGCGCGACTCAGACTTGCTGGAGGGGGCGGGTGGGCGCTCCCGGGTGGATCCAAGTCTGCAGGAACGCCCCTGCAGATTCCCAGTCTCTGCCCCACTGTCCCAATGCCGCTCTGTGGGAGGCCCAGTCTAGGTCCTCAGGGCTCTCATGCAACCTGAAGGAAGGCCCCTCCCCTGTGTTCCCCTGCATGCCTCCTATGACCCTTTGGAGACTCCCCCCTCCCTACTAGAGAGGCGGGTCTACACCCTAGTTCCATGTCTTTACCTCATCCTATCACTCGATCTCGCTGGGCATTGGGTGCACTTACACTGCTGGGCACAAGTGGCATGAGGTCTCCTCCGCCTGTGCTCACTGTGGTAGTCCATGGTGTGTACTAAGTTTAGTTATTAGTTCTCAGAAAGAATTGGAGGATTTTCTCAGGTCAGATGTGTAGAGTATGTTGTTGTCTCTCAGGTTTCAGGACCGTTGCTTTTCGTGTAGTTTGACACTATGCATTCATATATTTTTCATGTATGCAAGCAGTGTGGAGTCTCTCCCGGTGCTCATATTAGTAGTTTAGGGTGAGTCCTAAAGCCTGTTGACTCAGCCTGTTGTTGTCAGGATCACATGGTGACTACTCGGGCCACCAGGACTCGTGGTGCTCAGAGAGGGAGTTCAGGGTGGGAGCTGAAGCCCAGTAACTCAGCTCATGCTTCCTGCTTGGTGTTGGAGTGAGAAGGGCGTGGGGCCATGTAGCCCACCTCCGTCTGCAGCTCACTCTTTATGTTGTGCTCCAGCTTCCTTTTGTTTTTTGATGGATCCCTTGGGAATTACTGTGGTCCTAGGGTCACTTTCACTGCTTTCTGCTACACTTTGCTGGTATTTGCTCACACAGTGGAGAGGTCTGAGGCCACATCCTTGGGGCAAGCATAGAGCTTGGTGTGGTGGGCTACTCACTGGTTGCGTGACTCCAGCCTGCCTGAGGGCACTGGTTAGAGAGATTTCTGCAGAGTGGGGATTCTGCTTCAATGGCCTTTGTAACCCCCGATCCTCACACTGGATTCGACCACTCCTGACCTCCACTGCTTCCTTTTTGGGCTGCACTTTCTCCTCTCTGATTTTGAACCAGCTCTCAGGACTTTGCTTTCCCCCAGCCGATTGGGGATATTTCCGTGAGCAGGGGCCTCTGAGGCTGAAGCTGCGAGTGCTGGAATGAGGGCTGAGGGTGTGTATGGAGCGGTGGCTCCTTCCTTTTCCACCTCCT
Organism: Dinomys branickii; assembly: GCA_004027595.1. Classification (NCBI taxonomy): domain Eukaryota; kingdom Metazoa; phylum Chordata; class Mammalia; order Rodentia; family Dinomyidae; genus Dinomys; species Dinomys branickii. The sequence continues at coordinate 207,258 of PVLD010001021.1, read as the reverse complement.
CTTCCTCTAACTGCGCCATGGCGGCCCTCCGAGCTTTTTCTCCAGGGGAAGTCTTGTTTGCTCTTTCTGAGAGTTTCAATTCCCATTTCAGATCTTCCCAGGGTCCAGGGTACCAGGGCACTCATTTCTCTCCTTCTTGTCTTTCTCATATTGCTGTATTTCAGTGTCTGGTTGTTGATCCTCTGGGAGGATCTTTCTCTGCTGCTTACCTGGTCGCCATCTTACCAGGTGACTTAATTTCTTTAATTTTATCTGTTATCTATTGGTTCTTTAGGAGAGTGTTATTTAATTTTCATGTATTTTGAAATTTCTTGTGGTTTCTTTTAATATCCTGTTCTTATGTTGAATGTTTGGAACCTTGACTATTATATGCCTTGCTGTAGTTTTATTTTTAAATCATGGCTAATTGAAGTTTTATATGGCTCATTTAACTATATGTTAAATGTATGTTAATTTTTTTCTCCTACCTGGGAAGTTTTCTGACATGACTTCTGTATTTTTAATGTTATTTGTGCTATTTCCTGCTTTTGCTGTGACTCTGATCAATCTTATATTATTCTTGTTCACATCATCTAGCAGCTGTTACACTGATTTTCCATGGTCCTTTGCTAATCTTAAGAAATCTTTTTATTTTTAAGAAATCTTACTTTTCATGATTATTTACCTCAACCCTTCTGTATCTGATATTCTGCACCCACATTGTCTCATTCTGATGTGTGTACTTTCAATGGGATTTTTAGTCTCCTGGATATCTATTTGAATATGTTTCATGAATTACATTTCTTTTGTATGTTGGGCATTCATGCTTTCCATTGTTTTCGTAGGTTCTTCTGTTTCTTTATCTGTATCTGCTCTAGAGTTACTAAGCATGTCTTTCATCATGGTCACCATCTCTGTAGTTATCCGATAAATTATTTCTCTTTTGATTTTCTTGTAGAGTCTCAGTCATCTGTTTTGTTACTGCTGATGTTACCACCTCACAGAGTCTAGGTGGGTGGCTTTGCAATTGTTCCACCTCATTGCCCCCTGGATTTTCCTTTGGTGAGCTGCAAGTCTGGGGTTGCAGCTTGTTTAAGTGTTTTCTCATTTTCTAATTTTTAAAAATTTAATTCTTGGGTTAATGCTAATAAATTGCCTATGGTGAGTAGCATTATTGCTAGTATTTAGAACCCTTAGGAAATGACTACTTCTCAGGTATACCAAGACTGAGATTTCCTAGGGGACATAAAAAATACTATAGGCCAGTACCAAAGAACCAGGGTCTAGGCCAAATAGGCAGCAATTTGTCATTTCCAATAAGTTGAAGAGGTAGGCTCTTGCAACAGACTTAAAATCCAAAAGCCAGCTACACCTTGAAGACACCTCAGAAATAACAACTCATTAGAACAATTATGTCACTTTGTCTAAAGTGGTACATTTAGCAATAACAATAGCATCAAACAAACCCTACAAAGTGAAAAAACTATAGTAACTATTACTTTGACACCTTTAACCATATGAACTAGATTTGTGGTTATATATCAAACTCTTAAACTGGAAAATTGTATACAGTAAATATGCCTTCAGTATGATGATTTTACCCTCAGGGGAGAAAATTTAAAAGGGGTTAGGGGAAAAATAGAGAAATAGAGTAAGAGATTAGAAGCAAAGGCTTGATGACAAAGATTACACAAATTTTGGGAAACTGGTGAAGACAGGAGGAAAGAGAACAAAGAAAAACAAGGACAGAAGACAGCAACAATTCTAAAAAACGAGAAGACATGTTTCTGTGAAAACAACAATATAAAATCAAGAAAAGTCAGGAAAAGAAAACAAAAAAAAAACAACAATCGAGAAAAACAAGGAGAAAATTTCTGTTTCAAGGCATGTCTCTGCTGTCACTGGTATACAAAGTGGGCAGATAGAGTTCAGATCTGTGCTGATTAATCTCAGCAATCTAACAGTAAGTTTACAGCAGGGTTGTGGATAATATTAGCGAGCCTGCAGCTATAGTTCCACTGAAGTTTGGGCTGGTTTCTGGCTGTGAGGCTGGAACCCAGTTTGTTCAGCCTGCAGCACTCTGTGTCCCTCCTGCTGGCTTGAGTTCTTCTCTCTGTCTTCCTGCTGACTTGAACCTGGGTCCACCTCACCCTGACAGTGGCAGCCACTAAATGATGCCAGCCTGTAGCTGCTCTGAGTTCTGCACTCAGTTGGCCCCTGTCCAAGATTGCTACTGGAAATTCCCTTCTCTTGGGGAACGTCTATACCTGAATAACTCACCAGTAACTGCAGTCTGCTGTGTCCGCTGCTCCATCCCACTGTTGTGTTTCTCTGTGGAGGCCTCTGGGGTTGAGAGTAGTCACCATTTATTTGTACATTTGAGTGACCCTCTCACACAGTGAGTCAGGCTCAGGGACAAAGCCCCGCTTGCCACCTTCTACTTAGCTGAAGTCTCTGTCTTTGCTCTCCCTGTGGGCTTCAGTTCTTGCTCAGATCCTTGCTGGTCATGGGGACCCATTCCCCTCCTTCTTCTCTTTCTCACATTGCTATATTCCAGTGTCTGGACGCCAAATCACAGGGAGGCTCTTTTTCCACTGCTCACCACTCTGCCATCCTCCTGGAAGTCACCTCAGTTTTCCAGAGGACACTACCATGCCTGGCCTAGAATTTATTTTTTAGTTTAAGTAAAGTATGCACAGCACTGCTATTTTAACCGTGTCCAGGTGAGCGGCTGAAGTCCAGTTCACATCGCTGAGCCCCTGTCCTCACCATCCATCTCCAGACAGTGTACCTCGCAGAGCCGGCAGACACTGTGAAAAGTAGTCTTTTCCTCTCCTCTCTTTTTATTCCTTTCTATGTTGATAGTCTTAAGTTTCATTTTTGCTAAAAAAACCATACTACCCTGGTCTTCTAACCTTGATTTTTCCCCTGAGCTCCCAGAAGGAGCCACTCTGTTTCAGGTAATCTATATTAGTGGAATTTTCAGTTTAGATTCTGTTTCAGTGAAGTGTTTAATGGTTGTGATGTGGGAAACTAGGGCTTGGCAGAACTGGCCGGGGACAAAGTATGACTTGTTAATTACAAAATCCCAGGACACATGTGCAGAGCAGTTCCCAGTGTCCTGCATGTGAACTTCTTGTGAGAACGTGAGCAGTTTTTGACAGAACAGCTTGGACCTGAGGTCAGCCTAAGGAGTGGGGCATATCAAAAGGACATTCACCGCTGAGCTCTGTGCTACTGTGTTGTTTCATAGTAGTCCACTGCAGGCTGTAGAATGGACTTTTCCTACTTTTACGTGGCCCACACTTGCTCTGCGGGGCATGTTTCTTTTCCTACGTTTAATAAACATAAGACCTCATTACCTTTTGTGCTTTTTTGTCTAATTCTTTGTTTTGGATGGGAAGGAGCTAGAAGACACCTCTAGAGGGAGACTTCAGCACCCCAAACCCAGTGACAGTAGTGATGATCCTACGTAGGACTAAAAGCTGGCACTGCAGTGTACTTCTCCATGTTTCCGTCTCCAGGGACCTAGATGATTTCCTAGGGCAGATGTGGAGCAGTACCTCAGTCCTGGTTGTTCACTTGTTGATTAAAACTTGTTTAGCTGTGGCAGATGATTTCATTTTATTTTGTAGCTTTTGATCCTCTATTCTTTTCACATTTCCTGGGTAAATTTAATCGACTCTTTGGTCAGCCTGTGTAATGTCCCCAGCTCTTACAAGTGCTGCTTGATTATGTAATAACTTGGAGTCCAGGTCAAAATGTCCAAGTGTCCTGGTCACATAATCACTGCAGCCTTCCAGGTTTGCAAATAAGGACAACAAAAAGTGGCCACGCTAAACCTAATTTGACCACTTTATGGAAATTCCTTGGTTCGCTTTGGTTAACATCTACCCTTAGTCCTTGTCCTTTTCTCGTAGCCGGCTCGTCTGAGTTAATCTCCAGCCAGCACTTCATCACTTTTTCCTCAGTTGCTGAAACCCTTTTCAATCAGCTTCTCAGGCAGGAAATAAGTAGACTCGAGGTCACTGTGCAGACTTGTGAGCCAGACCTCCCGGCTTAAGTCTTACTCTCTTAGGATTATCACTGTGATTTGGGGCAAGTTATCTCTCTGAGTCTCAATGGTCTCATCTGTAGTCAGCCCTCTTCTCAGCTGGAGGTGAGCAGATTACATGGGATCATTTATATGAAGCCACAGCTCAGATGCCTGGCACATGATGGCTTCAAAACAGGGGAATTTTTGTTCATCAAGATGCGATTTAGCTTGTGCTCTCTGATTGCAAATGAGCTTGGTTGAAAGTCTGTGATTCCAGACCACGAGTCCTTCTCCACTTGAGACGTCCTGTTTTTTCCTGTCTAATCTGATCTCATGGGCCTCTGTTTTGTTTTCACCTCTGTTAATCTTGGCAGTGTTTGGCACATTTCCTGCTTTTGTAGATTATTGACACTGAACTTGTTTCTGTCCTCTGGTAGTTACAGCATTTCTAGGATGTGTTTGGAGATCTGTGTGTCTTACCTAGTAGCTTACTCTTGGTTTAGAGAAACTCTAATTTTTGTTTGTCTTCTTCAAACTATTGAATTCACACCATTCCTCTACCCACTTAATAAAACTCAGCATTTGTGTTCATGGCCCCAAACCCTAAATTGGTGCATATTCCTTATTAGGTCACTTGGCGTATTTACAAACATTCCTTTTCCTCTACATTTGACATCCTTGTGGCTGAGGTTTCATATTGCTTTCTTCTATCACATGTAGCAAGCAAATGTCTGGCACAAATGAGACATTCAGAGAATAAGGGAATGAATATGCAGTGCAAAGGAAACTCTATTTCCAAGTTTTGGGGATCAGTCACACAGGAAGACACTGCACTTCTTGGTGCAATTACCTTTTCAAGACAAAAGCCTCGTTTTAAATTATTATTTTTTCCATGTTGCTAAAAATCTTTGAACCTGCTTGGAAAACTGTTCCTTGTAATTAATTTGTTTATTGTCATGTTATATGCCAGGCTTCAGGAGTCCCACTTGAGATTTAATGTGTTCAGACTTTTCTGTAGAGGGCTAACCATTCTAGGTATGAACTCTTCCCTGGAAGCTGCTGACATCTGTCTAAGCACATTTGACTGTATCTGTCTTTTTGCATTCTGGCTTTTTCTATTTCTTCTTCACCAGCTGAAGAGTAGGCCCTAGGATGGGATTTTTTTCTTTTTTTTTTTTTGTTCAGGGACTCAGACTCACTTGCTGGGTGGGCACTCTGCAGCTGAGCTATGTCCCTGACCCTGGGATGTGTTTTCAACCAAGTAGTTTACACAACAGTCTCCAAATAAGGGGCTGCTGCTTCTCAAGCTCTAACACCTGGGCTCTTTCAGATGCTCACTGAAGGAAAAAGAGAATGGAAACAGGGATCATTTCAAATTATCATGCTTTTTTACTTGTTTTTTTAATTTAAATTTTATTTTTATTGGCTAAATCATTAAGTTGCCCAGGCTGGGCTTGAACCTGTGGTCCTTTTGTCTCAGCCTCTTGTGGTACTGGGGTACAGACATGTGCCGCCTTGCCTAGCATTCTTAGTTCACTGATGCGCTGAAGGAGGGGCTGTTATGATTTAGCTCTAAAATGCCACCTCCCAAAATTCTTGTGTGTTCAGCAGTGGGCTTTTGACTCAGGGGGCACTGCATTCACCAGCGGATTCATAGTTCACAGCCCCGTGTGCTTAGAAGGTGGGGCCTGGTTAGAAGAATTGAGTCTGTCGGGGGTGACCGGGAAGGGTGTATGACTGTCTGAGGTTTCCCTTCTCTGTCTGCTTCCTGGATGCCCTGGGTCAAGCAGCTGTCCTCCCTCCTGCCCCTTCACCATGCTGCTTCTGTCTTGAAGCTAGCCACACCTAGACTGAGCCCTGTGAAACCATAAGACAAAATAAATCCCTCCTCCTTTAAGTGCTGGTATTGGATACTTTGTCTCAGTGACCAGAAAGTGATTAATACAGTGACAAAAGTAATATGACTGAAAAGCTGCCCTCAAGGAGCTTTATTTTGATAGGAAACACTAGACCTGAATTTCAAAATGATGTCAGATAGTTTTTAACTGTTGGATTGCATAGAGAGTGGGGCGTGGTGAGCTGAGCAGTAGAGGAAGCGTCTAAGGAAAGAGGGAGATTTGATGTGGATCTTTGTGGCGTTTGACAGAGGCCCTCCAAGGCAGGAGGAGGGATAGGGCTGAGAATGCCGGGAGGATAAGATGCAGGGTGTATTTACTAGTCTTGGAGCAGAAAGGGTGACGTGGAGCTGGTCTGGAGTGTGTTGCTGGCCAGATGGTTTCCACAGCATCTACAGTCATGGACCGATTAACAGAGATGCCTTCCAGTGGGCATGGTGGTGTCCCCCATGATCCCAGAACTCTCAGCGGGTAACGCAGGAGGATCACAAATTCAAGCCCAGTCCTTCTCAGAACAACAAACCCCAGTCCCCCGAAACAGACAGACAACCTCCACAAACACAAAACAGAAAATAAAACCACGACAGGAGATGTAACTCAATGTGTAGGGTCTGGGTTCAATTCCCACCGCCACGGGGGAGAGGTTCTGAAAAATGCATTGTTAGGGAATTTTATTGTGTGAACAGCACAGAACGCTAGATGGCCTAACCTGCTACACACTGGGCTGTATGGTACAGACAGCGTACGCCTTGCTGTTCTTAGGGCCATGATGATCAAAGCATCATTTTCTCTTGTGCTGGGTTTGATCTCATGATGTGGTAAACATGAGATGTCTGAGGCTTTGCCAGCATAATGGGACATGCTGTTTACAGTAACTTTTAAAAATATAAATAGCAGGAGTGTGCTCTAAAATAAGAATTAAAAATGTAGTATAGTAAACACATAACTCAGTAACGGTTGTCTTCATTATCCAATATTACAGTTGTGTACAATGGTCTGTGCCATAGTTTTATATGGTGGGAGGTACAGTAGGTTTGCTTACACCAGCATCAACTTGAATGTGTGAATAGTGTGCTGTACTACAATGTAAGTCGGCTGTGGTAGCACTGGGGACAGGAATTCTTCAGCTCCGTGATATTCTTATAGGGCCACTGTTGAATATGTCGTCCATCAGTGACTGAAATGACCTATGTGGTCCATGGCTGTACTGTGCAGAGCAGTGGTCAGTACTCTTGACCCTTTATACATGTGATCTTGGACCAATGGCCATGAATTCCTTCCTGCATTTCCACCCACTGTGTGCCTGATGTCCTCCTCTACACTCAGATTATCAGCCCCATGTCTGTCTGCTGCCTACCCAGACTTTACCTTGGCCTTTCCCACCCACAAACCATGGGCTTCCCCATACTGTCTTCCTTCCTCCTGACAACCAACACTTTAATTTCCTGTAGAGTGCTGGTCTTAAGTAAAGGAGATCAAGAGATCACTTCTTACTAAAGACAACTATTATATTTTAAAAGAAGTAATGAACTCAAATGCATCTTTGATCTTACCATGGGTAAGAATAATGGACATTGTGATCTAGTTTTGAAAGAGTGTGCACTGTTGTATTACAGAAGAATGTGCATTAGGATGGACTGCATCTTTGGAGGAGAAAAAGATGGGGGCATCTTGAGTGATAAGGAGGTTGGACTCAGACCTGTACTAATGGCAAGTGAACCACTGCTGGGAACAAGCAGAAGCTGAGCCACGATTGTGGTGGATACTTGTGTAGCGGTGGTCTGAATCACTCTCAGAGGTCCTCAATGAGTCAGAACTGCTATTTACTGTATGTCTCCCTGTGCAATTAGGTCTGTGGGTAAAAATACCTATGGGTCATGACCACTGTGGCATGTGTAGAAATAGGTCAGGAGGGAATCGCTGACCGTGAGACGGGACTGCTCGGAGCAGCCTCTTCTGTGTCTTTCAGATCCTCCCCTGGTCCTCACTCCCTGGCTGTCATCTGCATTCACACTCTTATGCTCTGTGCTGCTGTGACGGCCAGCATCTCCTCATACACGCCTGTGCTTCCAGCCCTCCTCTGCTCAAAGCGTCCCATAGACTGATGTCAGTTTAGGCTTCCTATGATATTTCTTCCACTGTTCATCCATTGGCTGTGTGACTGAACCTCGCCAGGCATCTGTCTCCTTGTCAAAAAATGAGGCGGCTGGTTTTGGTTTGTCTTTCCAGTTTCAGAATTCTTATTCCTGGTCACTTCGAGATGGTCCTTTTGTTTTTCATTCGACAAACTGTACTGAGTGAGAAACATGTGCCAGGCATGGTATCGTACCATAGGGAGGCAAAGGGAAATAAGACTGTACTACCCTTGAGAGGCCTGGGCGGGGTGGTGGCCTCACACATGGGGTTGTGTGCCTACAGCTTAAAGCTTTCAAAATATGTAGTCTCCATCTATTTATTTATTTTTAGTCCTTAAATATGCACATTTACAACTAAATCTTTAAAAACACAGTAAAACTTTAAATTTTGATATAAAAATGAAATTTCAGAAAATTTAAATTTTATCATCAGAAGTACAGAGAATGTTTTCCTCTCTCTAAAAAAGCTAATACTGTTTTAATACGGTCAGCATGTTCAACTGACTTGGAAAATTTTGATTTATGTTTTCTGAGAGAAAGACACAAAGACATTATTATGCAGGACTGTTTTAACACAAGGTGGTACTCTACGAAACGTACTAACCTAAATAGAAGGAATGATTATATCATTAGCTGAAGTAATAGTATCATCATGCTGTCTGTTTTTGAGGTTTTTATTATAACAGCATTCTAAGTGTAATCAAAATTAGAGAGACAGAAATGTTGAGCATCTAAGCTGATTTCCACAATTACTAGCTCAATCCCATTTCATCTATACCTTCCTTTCCCTCATCCAGATGAAGTTGAGGCAATGCTCAGACTGAAATAATCTTAATCTGTGTATTTCAGTTTGCGTTTTTAAATAAATGAGGGTTCAAAAAACTCAGGTACTGATTTTTTGCTTTGGCTATTTTTTTTCTTGCTGTCTTTTTCTTTTTGTTTTCCTCTTTGAGACAGAGTCTAACTACATAGTTCAGGCTGGTCTTGAACTCCCTAGATAGCTCAGACTGACATCAAACTCATGGTGCTCCTCCTGCCTCAGCCTCCTGAGTGCTGGGATTATATGTGTCTGTGCCACTGCACTCAAAGTGCTTTTTTTTTTTTTTTTTTTTTTTTTTTTTTTTTTTTTTTTTTTTTTTTTTTTTTTTTTTTTTTTTTTTTTTTTTTTTTTT
>PVLD010001021.1:0-197941 GCA_004027595.1 Dinomys branickii | reverse complement strand
ACAGGCTGCGCCACCATGCCTGGCTGCTTTTTTTTGTTGTTTTTAGTACCACTTATAATGGACATGTAAAACTTCAACTAGGAAAGGAAAGGTTGTACAAATTGCAGAAAATGCCATGGAGATGGGGACACCAAACTAACGGGAAGAAGATTTAAAAGTCCATCGCACAAGTGTGGCATAACACGTCCACATTCTGGGGAGGAGGGCTGTCTCAGTGAAGCCCTCCTATACAAATGCGAATGATAGCACGAAGTTGAAAGTTGTAAAAAGATTTTCTCTGAAAACACCCATATGAGGTAGATAATGCCAGGAGAAGTTGATTATTTTTCAAGCCATTTATAATAGCTCCAAAGTTCTGCATAGCCCACCAAACAGGAAAATTTCTTAACAATGGTGTCCTTCCCACTACAGAACATACATCTAGAAGAAATGGAAGCTGGTGACCAGAGGAGAGTTAGGGAAGAAGAAACATTCAGCTGAGCAATGGAAGGTAAGAGACAGAAATGAAGAGAATGTAACAAATGATTCCTTGTTTCCAAGATGTCATTGGGACATTTCAAGGCCATGATATAAATTCACGTACATCAAGACATCCAGAATATCATAGGCTACCCATAACTGTGCAAGATACTCAGTCACTGAGTTAGTGGGAAAACTCTGACATTTTTCTTAAAACGAATGGTTTCCTAAGAAGAAAACTTAAAAATCTCAACTTCAATTTCATTATTCATTCCTTTCCCCCAAAGCTTGACATCGTGTGACCATGTGACAGTAGCACCTAGATCCACAGGGACTTTGTCTGACCGAGGCAGGAAGGGCAGGGTGCTGGCATCTGGCATGAGATTAGTAGTTCCCACAGAGGTTTCTCTTTCCAATTAACAGGGTTGTCCTAAGATGCTTTTTTTTTTTTTGCTTCAGAGATTCAGAAAAACACACTGAGATGGTCACTATTCACTGGTTCTCACAGAGATAACTGATCATTAGGTGGTGAGAGACCTGACGAAGAGGGTGGGCCTAAATACAACAGGTGGCCTGCTGCAACTCTCTGGGGCTGTCTATGCCCGTGCACAGCAGACTGAGGGCTGGGGCGTTGTGATCACTGCCAGTCGGTTGGCTTGCAGTGATGTAGACAGCTTTGTGTCAGTTTGGCTCACCACATCCCCCAGCTGTGAGCACAGGGACCCCTTCCTGTTGTGAGGCCTTTGGCTTCAACCTTGAGTGTGGAGGGGTGGGTGAGGGGCCTATGGATGGGACACTGTTGATAGACAAAGTGGGGCTTGTGCAAGCTGTCTCACTGTTGGCAGCTGGCAACTCACTGAGCACTTTTTTTCAGTCAAGAGATGAAGCTTCTCAACTCATTAAGGAAAGGAAGGAAAGTATGTGGAAGTTGCTAAGCAAGAATCTGCTGAGCTGTTCCATCAGACTGCAGGTAGCGGTGTATGAGGGAAGCTTGGAGGACATGCAGAGGGACACAGGTGCTCAGAAATGGGGGAGCCCAGGTAAGGCAGCTAGAGAAAGGCAACCTGAAGGAGCAACCCACTGGACCAAGTCCATTATCACCAGGGTCTAGGAAGGGAGGCTGGGCCGCTCCAGACTGTGGTCTCTTCTACCCCTGAGCTGGTGGCCACGCCATCTTGGGAGAGGATTGAATGCCCTCAGGGGTGGAAACAGCACCATATCCATGCTCAGGCTCTGAACCTTCCTACACACCTTGGCAGGAAAAGGAGCTCAATAAGTGAGGTGTTTGCAGATCACAGCTCCAGAGAAACTGGCAGGCAGCTGCCATGACTCAAACGGCTCTCGATGGTCCAAGGGAAAAACAGCAAGGGGCTTTAGAGAATAAGACAAGAGATGAAAGTTGAGGTCAGGTGAAGCCCTCGTTCCAGATGGCAGAAGAGGACTGTACAACAACAGTGGGACATTTATTTGTATTTTGGCAAAGTTAGTACCACAAGACACAGGGTTGCCCCAGCAACTAATCACTGGAATTGTCTAAGGCAAGATGTTTTTCTCAGGACCGAAGTTCCAGCTGCAGCCGCTCCCTGCAAGCAGCAATCAAGAGGGCATCAGTAGGTGCAGGGGATGGGGAGATGAGGGCAAGGCCCTCTTCAGGGGCCCAGGTTTGCATGTTGTGGAAGCCAAGGCTCAGGGAGTGGCAGGAGTGGGCAGAGGATCTGAACCGAGTTGGTGTGGCCCCAAGATAAGCTTCCAGCAATTGTTCTTCTAAATGCCAGGAGCACTAAGTCTGTGGGGTGTGCTGCCCGCTGCCCACTGCTCACAGGTAGGCACCGCTGTGAGCTCTGAGACACCAGTGAGCTCGGGGCTGGATAGTGGCAGTTAGAAGAGATGAGAAGGTGAGACACCATGGGCAAGAGGTGCAGGACAGTGGCCTGCCAGAGAGCATGCTGTTTATGCTTGTCTGGAAGCTCCAAGAAAGAGCACAGAAGCAGCTTTAGGGTTCATTTGTTTTAGTTTTTATTTTCTATTATTACATATCTGCAGTCCGTAGTGATTACATTCTTCATGTGGAGCTGGCACATGTTCATAACACATCTTTATTTTTTTTTACATGCCCTCCCCTCTTCGGTGATTTGGTCCTTCTTTTTCTTTTCTCCCCTAATTATCCATCTTTTATTTTGTTGAATTATATTTTGGGTTTCTCATATAAGAGAAGTCATGTGATATTTAAGTTTGCCTTGCTGATTGATTTCACTTAATATTGTAGTATCACGATGCATCTATTTTTCTACAAAAGACTCAAGTTTATACTTCTTTATGGCAGAGTAATATTCCGTTGTGTATAAATACAGTAAATCCCCAACTTATGAATGAGTTCTGTTCCAGAATAATTGGTATAAGTCAGATTTTTCTGTAAATCAACCAAGTGAGTATTGTACAGTATACCTGTGAAAGGTCACAATTTGAATGTAAGTCAGGGACTTACTCTACCACATTTTCTTTACCCATTCACCTGTTGATGGACATAAATACCATTTCCAAGAATAATTCATAGCTGTTATGAATTATTCTGCTATAAACATGGATATGTGTAAGTCACTACACTATGATGATCTGAACTCTTTTGGGAAGACACATAAAAGGGGAATAACTGAGTTGAAGGGGATTTCTGGTTTTAGTGTTTGAGGCATCTCCATACTGATTTCCATAGTTATTATACTGGTTCACATCCCCATCAACAATGTGGAAGGCTTCCTTCTTCCTCACTGGAATTTGTTATTACTTGATTTTATGATGATGACCAATCTTTTTGGGGTATAATGGAATCTTAGTGTTGTTTCAGTTTGCATTTCTTTAACGGTCAGAGATGCTGAGCATTTTTTCATGTATTTTCTGGTTGTCTAAGTTACTTTTCTTTTGTTGCTCAGACAAAATACCCAACTCCCAAAAGTAAGGAAGGAAAGGTTTATTTAGTTTACAGTTTATGGAGATTTCAGTCCATAACCAGCCAGCCCCAAGGCAGGATGGCAGGGCACAGGGGCAACCATTCAAGGCCACAAAGAAGCAAAGACAGCAAGAGCAAAAGAGAGACCGAGCCTCTTTTTCTCCCTTATATTGTAAGCAGGCTACTTCCCCCACCCAGGGCAGGTGCAGCCCTCACACCATCTCCCTGCCCTCCTCTTGCACAGGCTGAGGGTGTTTACAAAGTGAGGACCCAGGTCCCCTGCTGAGTCACTTAGTCAAACTTCTCATGTTGACACAATGAATGAGCTTCTAGACTTCTCAAGTTGACACAATGTATCAACCATTACACTGGTCATGCGTACTTCTTAGGAGGGTCCATTCATTTCTGTTTCCTGCTTTTTCATTAGACCTTTTATTTGGGGGGGTCTAATTTTTGAGTTCTTTATATATTTTAGATAGTATTCCTCTCTCCAAGGAATACATCACAAAATTTTTTCCCATTTTGTATATTATCTGTATACTCTGTTGTTTCCTTGCTGTGGAGAAGCTTTTTAATTTGATATGGTCCCATCTGTTGATTCTTGGTATTTTTTTGTGCAATTGGGGTTCAGCTCGGAAAGTCCTTCACTACACCCATGTCTTAAGAGTTTGACCTATTTTATCTTCCAGAAGATTCAGTGTTTCTGTATTAAAATTTGAATCTTTGATCCACTTTGTTTTTAGTTCAGTACATGGTGAGATATATGTGTATGTTTTGCACATGGATAGCTAATTTCCCCAACGGTATTTATTAAAGAGGTTATCTTTCCTCCCATGTATGTTTTTGGTAGCTTTGTAAAAAATCAGATGTCAGAATGTGCCTGGGAATGTTTCTAAAACCTATATTATGCTCCACTGGCCCACATCTCCGTCTTTGTGCCAGTACCATGCTGCTTTTGTCAGTCTAGCTTTGTAATACAGCTTGTAGTCCAGGATTGTGATCCCTCCGGCTTTGCTTTCATTACACAGGATTGCTTTTGCTATTCTGGGTCTCCTCTGGTTCCATTTGAATTTTAAGATATATTCTCTAGATCTGTGAGAAATGCTATTGGTGTTTTGATTGAAACTGCATTAAATCTATACATCAGTTGTGAAAGTATAGCCAGTTTGACAATATTGGGTCTACCTATCCAGGAAGGGCTATCTTTTCATTTCTGATGGCTTCTTTGATCTTTTTCAAAGTACAATTTTTATTACAGAGGACTTTCACTTTCTTTGTTAGGTACATTCCTAAGTATTTAATTTTTCTTGAAGCTATTGTGAGTGGCACCACTTTCCTGATTTCTTTCTTGATGGGTCTGTTGTTAGTGTATAGGAACACATTCGATTTTTATGTGTTGATTTTGTGCCTTGCTACCCTGATAAATTTAGTCATTAATTCTAGGAGTATTTTGGTGGAATTTTTTAGGTCTCCTGTGTAGAGGACCATGTTATCTACAAAAATGATCATTTGACTTCTTTCTTTCCTATACATACACATCCTTTTTATTTCTTTCTCTTGTCTGATTGTTTTGGCAAGTGTTTCAATTACTATATTGAACAGGAGTGGTGATGGTGGGCACCCTTGTTTTATTCATGATTTTAGAGGCTAAGATTTCAGTATGCTCCCATTTGATATTATGTTGGCAGCAGGTTTGTCATAAATAGCTTTTATCAGCTTGAGAGAAAGTCCTCCTATATCTATTTTGTTTTAAAAATCATAAAGGGATGTTGGAATTTTTAAAAAATCATGAATGGATGTTGGAATTGTCAATTTAAGCATCTATTGAGACGATCATGTGATTTTTGTCTTTGCTTCTCTTTATGTCATGTATTACATTTATTGGTTTGTGTATGTTGAATTATTCTGTGTTGTTGGGATGAAACCTACTTGGTTGTGATGTGTGATCTCTTTTTGATGATTTGTTGCATTCTGTTTGCTAGTATCTTGTTGATGATTTTTTAAAAAATACATGTTCATTAAAGAGATTGGCTGAAGGTTCTCCTTTTTGTTGGCTCCTTCTCTGGTTTTGGAATTAGGGTGATCATAGCTTCCAGGAATGTCTTTGGGAGTTATTAATATCTAATAATAGTGGGTGGAAGCCAGGGTAAACATTATGCAGTGCACAGGACAGCCTCTTACAGAAAAGGCATAGGAGGAGAAGGAGAATTATCTGACCCAAGATGTCAACAGTGCTGTGAGTGCAAAACTGCAAATATTTAATTTTATTAAAAAGAAGATATTTAATATATTGCCGAATGTTTTCTATACTTTCAAATGAAAGAATGTGACCATGAAACTTTTTAGAGTACTCACAAATTGCTAGTCAACTTATGGAAAATTTAAATGTCCCATGGAAAGTGTGTCACCTGACTTCACAAAACAAGTGGCTTGTGTATGTTGCCCATTTCTACAACAAACAGCTATTAGTAATATTTTAAAAAAATATTTGACTATCTCTTTAAGACAATAGTGATATTTTAATATGGCTAAGAGAGTAACTACTTTCTGAGAGAAACGGCATACAGAGAAAACCAATCCTAGCAATAACAGTATCAGCTATAATAATAGCATCAAAGACAAACCTGGTATTGGTTTACTCTAAGAACCCATAATGTACCACCCTGAACATAGGAAAGAGATCTATTGTTGCAGTATAAATGCTAAGACAAGCCAAATCCTCACACACAGTAAGCATCTACTAGAATACAACCATATCTCCACTACCGATACAAAAATATTCAATTGTGATAACATACAGTTGATTAACCATCTAAAGATTAATAATGCTTACTGGTTATACTAGCAAAGATAGAGGGGATAGGGGATGGGAGAAGGAAAAATAAAATTAAAAAAATTAATCAATGGAAGATGAAAAAAGGGAAGAAATGTGAACTAATAGATCCTGTTAAGATTAAAAGGAAAAGGGTAAAAGTAAGTTAATGTAACTTGATAAACATTACAGAAAAGAACATCAACAAAAAGAATAAAAAGGAAAAGAAATAAGGGAAAAGAGGGAAAATGAGAAGGAAAAAATCAAAAGGAGAAGGAAAAAATTCAAGGACAAATACTACAAAACTCCCAAAATCCAAAGCAGGAAAAAGAAAGGAAAACAATTCTCTATATCCTTGCATGGGCATTTTCCACCAGTATCTGCAGTCTTGTAATGTAGCAAGTCACAGTTTTTCCTAGTTAGCTTTATGAGCTATGGGTTTGTGATGTGGCTCCTCCTACCTGCCTGCTCCAGAGGGCCTCTGTCTGTACGCCCTAGACTAGGGGTGGTGAACCTATGGCAGCCTTGCCACAGCTGGCTGTTTGTTATCGGTGAAAGCTCTGAAAGTTTCGCTATCACTGCCCTAGACTGTGTCAACTGTCTGAGTGTGCTTGCTCACCTTTGTAGATGGGGAGAGCAATCAGACCACTGGTCTCTGCTTGATGTACACAAGAGTGTACATCAAGGTGCAATGTGTGTGTTCCATGCAGACCAGGGACCTAATGCCAGCACTTTCCAGTCCCACTGCTTCTGGAAGCCACACCCGCCAGGACACTAAGGGACATACAGAAAATACTGGCTGAAGATTCTGGCCCCACACCCTCACATCCAGAGGCCAAGATCAGTCTCAAATCCAGGGCAAACTCTACTCTAGGTTTGGTAGTGTTATCCAGTAGTTTGGGACTCTTGGTGGACATCAGAGGAATTTGTTTTCAAATTTTATTTTTCTTCATTTTTGCTGGTTTGTTTCACTTCCTTTTCCTTTTTTTTGGTCTTTTACCTATATTTTTGTTCTAATCTAATCTAATCTAATCTAATCTAATATCTAATCTATTTGTCTTCTTTTCCTCAATTTACCTCTCTAGATTTAATCATATTTTCATGAATGAATAGTCTCTAATTTTTCTGGTCAACTTCAACAATTTCTTGCTTACTCCTTCATTTCTGTTCTGCCCTCCTCTCTAGTTTCCCAAAGCTTGTGTGATCATCCTTCATCTTCCACCCAGGCTTTTACTTTTTTCTTTTCAGTTACCTCTGCGCTATCCACTAGCTCTCTTAAATTTCCCCACCACAGGGTAAAACCACTCTGCCAAGAGTCATGGCAGACTGCTTTCTTGACATAAACCCTCCAGTCAAGAAGAGATTGGAGTGAAGCATTTCAAGTCCTGAAAGAAAACAGCTTCCACCCAAAGTGATATACCCTGTGAAACTATCTTTCAGAATTAATGGAGAAATAAGATACTTCCACTACAAAGAACAACTAAAGAAATTCATGACCACCAAACCAACACTACAAAGAATACGGAAAGATTGCCTTCTTTCTTGTCTTTTCCCCCTCATCCCAGTTGTTCTTTCCTATTAAACAGTTTCTTTCCCTTTCACAATATCTATTGTACCTTTCAGCGTTATTTGCTCTTTTGAGTTCTTACACTAGGGAGAAAATATGATGTTTACACATGTGGGTTTGATTTATTTGCTTCTGATTATGGTCTCTGGTTGCATCCATTTACCTATAAGAGCCTCTAGTTTAATCTTTCTTTATAGCTAAGTAATATTCTATTGTATAAAAATACCATATTTTTCTTATCTACTCCTCAGTTGATGGGCATTTAGGTTGTTTCCAAGATTTTGCTATGACAAATTGTGCTGCTATGAACATGGATGCACATATATTGCTGTTGTACGATGTTTTTAATTCTTCTGGGAAAATACCCAGAAGGAGAATGGCTGGATTAAATGGGACCTTGAATCCTAATTTTGTGAGGAATCTCCAGACTGATTTCCAAAGTGGTTGCACCAGTCTACATTGCCACCAACAGTGGAGAAGGGTTCCTTTTAGCTTGTAGCCCCTCCAGCATTTGTTGTTGGTTGATTTCTCAATGATAGCCACTTTTTCTGGGGTGAGATGGAATCTCAGTGTTGTTTTAATTTGCATCTCTCAAATGACTAATGATGTTGAACATTTTCTCATGTATTTATTTGCCATGTGTATTTCTTCATGTGAGAAGGGTATAGTCATCTCAGATGCTCATTTCTGGATTGGGTGTTTGAATTTTGGGGGATCTGAGTTTTTCAATTCTTTATATGTTCTAGATAGAAATCCTTTGTCTGAGCGACAGTTAGCTAAAATGTCTTTCCACTCTATGGGTTGTCTTTTTACTCTTTTGGTGGTTTCTTTTGAAGTACAAAAGCTTCTTAATAGGGTGAGATCCCAGTGGTTGATTCTTTGAAGTGTTTCCTGTACAGTTTGGGTTTTGTTTATGACAGCTGTGCCTACCCCTATGTCTTCAGGATTTCTACCTACTTTCTCCTCAGTAGATTTAGTGTTTCTGCTTTAATATTTAGATCTTTGATCCATTTTGGACTTTAGTGCATGGCGATAGATGTGGGTCTAGTTTTAGTCTTTGGCATGTGGAAAGCCAGTTTTTCCAGCACCATTTATCAAAGAGTCTTTCTTCCTATGAACGTGTTTGGTTCCTTTGTCAAAGATAAGGTGGCTAAGTGTGTTTGTAGTTGTGTTCACAACTTCTATTGTGTTACACTGACCCTCAGATGCATTTTTCTGCCAGTACCATGCTGATTTTATCATAGTAGCTTTGTAGTATAATTTAAAGTTAGGGATTGTGATACCTCTTGACTTGTCTTTGTTGCCCAGGATTGCCTTGTTTTTCTAGGTCTCTTCTGGTTCCAGATGAATTTTAGGAGTATTTTCTCTACTTCTGTGAGGTATGCTAATGGTATTTTGATGGGGATTGCATTAAATCTGTATAACAATTTTGGAAGTATGGCCATTTTCACTATGTCAGTTTTTTCTATCCATGAGCAAGGGACGTCTTTCCATTTTCCAATACCCTTTTCAGAGTACTATAATTTTCAATATACAAATCTTTTACTTCCTTTGTTTCTGTCTTATTAAAAAGCATTTGCACAGCAAAAAAGATCTCCAACCGAGTGAACAGAAGATCCACAAAGTGGGAAAAATATTTTAGTCTACTGTCCCTCAGACAAAGGACTTCTACATAGAACATATAAAGAATTGAAAAAAAAATCAGACACCCAAAATTCAAAGGCTCAATAAAAAATGGGCATCTGAGATGAATACACACTGCCCAGATGAAGAAATACAAATGGCAAATAAATATATGAAAAAATGTTCAACATCCCCGGTCATTCAAAAGATACAATTTAAAACAACAGTGAGAGTCCATCTCATCCCTAAAAGAATGGCTATCATTAAGAAATAATCAATAACAAATATTGGAGAGGTTGTAGGGAAAAAGAAACCCTCCATTGTTGGTGGGAGTGTAGACTGGTGCAACAAGTGTGGAAATCAGTGTGGAGATTCCTCAAAAAACTAGGATTAGAGATTCTATTCCACCCAGCCATTCTTCTGTGTATCATTCCAGGAGTATTAAAAACATCATACCCCAGTGATATATGGGCACCCATGTTTATAGCAATACATTTTATAATAGCTAAATTTGGAAACAACCCAAATGCCCATCAACTCAGGAATGGATAAAAAAGATGTGGTCTTTTTATACAATGGAGTACTACTCAGCCATAAAGGATAAACTCCAGAGTTTTATAGGTAAATGGATGTAACTAGGCACCATATTCATAAGTGAAATAAGCCAAACTCGTATGTATAAACACCAAATTGTCTCCTTGGTGTTAGAAACTGAAAGAGTAAAGAAGTTCTAAAATGAATAGTAGATATTGTGGAATGGGAAGAAATTGTTGAAAAGGAAAAAGGGAGTAGGATGAGTGAAAGGGAAAAGGACAGTAGGGAAAGGGGGAAAATGAACATCAGTTATACTATTAGTGTGTCTTAGTTCATTGAAAAGAAAGGTTTGTGCTAATATTGAGTGGCAAAATGTTTATGAGCCTATCTTGTACCCTGAGCAACTACTTTAAAGATAACAACATGTAATGTGTTAGTTATTGTTGTTCTCCTATTACTTTGTTATGAAATTTTGTTTTACCTTTCTTCGCATAAAACATCAGGACCTCTTCCCCCCAAAACATCTACGGAAACATGAGAAGATAGGGCAACAAAATGTCTCCAAAAGCTGCCAACTCCCTGAAAGCTGATCCACCAGGTATTGAAGCAGAGGAAATCAAAAGCCACATAACTGAATTATTGGAAATTATAAAAATGGAGATAAGAACAGATCAATAATGTGCTCAGCAAATTCAAAAAGGGTATAACTATAAACAGTAGATATAATAAGCCAAATGATCAGTGAGTTTACATAAGACAGAAATGAAAAACTAGCTGAGCTAAACAAAACAACATACAACATGGATGACCAGTTTAGTGAAGAATTTGAGTCCATGAAAAAAATACCAAACAGAAATACAAAAGATGAAAAATTCTACTTACAGTATGGCCAGCAGAAATGGATTAGTCAAACATCAGAAGACTACACAAATGACATTTTAAAAAACCTGTTTACAGAAATAACAGAAGAAAACTTCTGAGCAAAGTTGACATTGTGGTAAGTGAGACACATAGAACCCCAAGCAACACAAGCAGAAAAGAACCTGTCCGTGAAACATCTCCGTCTACAATCCAGAGTCCAACAAAGGCGGAGTCTTAAAAGCTGTTAGGGAAAAGCAGCAAGTCCATTATAAAGGTAAATCTGTTAGGGTTGCAGCAGGCTTCTGTGTTATAGCTTCTGCATTAGAGTGAAAAGTTTCAAGCCCTAAAAGAAAGCAACTTCCAAGCTAACTGATACATAATGCAAAGCAGGTTCTCAAAACAGATAGAGAAAGAAGGTGTTTCCTGACAAAGACCACCTTAAGAAATTCATAACCACCAAACAAGCACTCCAAAAGATTCTCAAGGGCATCTCAGAAAGAGACAGTGAAGCTAACCATCTCCAAAGATCTAAAAAGTGAATACACCAGACGGGATAAACCATTAAGCAGAAGGGCCAAAAAAAAAGGTCAGCAACAGGATAATAAACCAGTGATAGGAGTAAGTCAAATGCCTTCTAGTAAGTCTTGATGTGAATGGTCTCAATTCTCCAAACAAAAGACACAGGGAGGGACTGGGGATATAGCTCAGCAACACAGGCACATGCATGGCAAACACAAGGTCCTGGGTTCAATTCTGGTACCAAAAAAAAAAATCCAAAAGACACAGGGGATAGAATGATTGGTACATTTATAAAAAATTAATCCAAAAAGAAATTCATAGACTAAAAATTCAAAGGACGGAAAACAACATTCCATGCAACAGGAATGAGAAAACAAGCAAGAGAAGCTATCCTATCTTCAGATAAAGTGAATTTCAAGCCAAACTGATCAGAAGAGGCAAAGAAGGTCACTACATATTGGGTAAGAGAACAATGCAATGGGAAGAGATAACAACTATAAATACATACGTCCTGGACACCAGGAGACCCAACTTCATAAGACAAACATTACTGGACATAAAAGATCAGATAAACATCAAAACAACTATCCCCCAGTATCACAAGTAGAAACTGGACAAAAAATCAAGAAAGAAATATGAGAGTTGAACCAAATTTTCAAAATAATGGAAATAGATATCTACAGTGTTCTCCCCAACATCAAAAGAATACACATTCTTCTCAACAGCAAATAGAACTTTCTTAGAAGATTAATCTAAGATCACCTGGATTATTCAAACATCAGAAGACTACAAAAATGACATTTTAAAAAAACCTGTTTACAGAAGTAACAGCAGAATACTTCCGAGCAAAGTTGACATTGTGGTTAAGTGAAGCACATAGAACTCTAAGTAGCTGCAATCAGAAAAGAACCTATCTGTGAAACATCCTAATCCAAAATCCAAAAATACACTAACAGCCAATAAAGCATGCTTAGGTAAATGCAAAAGAATAAAAATCATACACGCATATTATTACATAGTAAAACTACAAATCTATGGCAAAAGAAACTTCAGAAATTATGCAAGTGTATGAACATTAAACAACATACTCTTGAATGATGAATGGGTCAAAAGAAAAATCAAAGCAGAAAAAGTAGTTCTTAGAATTAAACAATAATGCCAGTACAACATGCCAGAACTTATGGAACACACTGATAGCCATTCTAGGATGGAAATTTATGGCTGTGAATGCCCACATCAGAAAAACAGAGTGACCCCAAATCTAATGATAAACCTTAAGGCCCTAGAAGAACAAAAACAGTCCAAATCCAGAGCTGATACAAGGAAGCAAATTATAACGATCAAAGCAGAAAATAATAACATCGAGATTAGAAACACAATTTGAAGAATCAGTAAATTGAAGAGCTGGTTCTTTGAAAGACATTCACTAATATTTTAGTATCATCTTTTCTCTACAGTGCTTCAGATCTGTAGCTGGGACTCCTTCAAAGCCAGTTACCCATCCTTGTCAGCCTTCTTTTCATGAAAACCAGATAATGTGCCCCTTGCAGCCACACAACTGGACACACGGGAACTGTAACATCTGGTGCTGCACTGCACGCCACTGTCATGTCGGGAGGCCTCTCGCGACTGCTGGGGGGCATAGAGTGCTTCCTCTTTCGTCAGGACACCCTGCCTGTCATGACAAGAGGCTGTGGCACCTCAGGGCTGTCTGTATTTTTTCCTTTCATTGGATGAGGAAATAGCTGTATTTGAGACTTCTAATACTGTGCTCCCATATCCTAAATGCACTGTGTGGCCTGTGTCTTTCTGTAAAGAGCCACAGCGCTAGATTAGGGGCACATCTGACCTCAGCCTGGTGTTTTCAGCTGTGGCAGAGCCAATTTAAACATCTTAATTTTTTTTTTTTTGGTATATGTTTGCACACCATAATGATTACATTTGTCACAGGGAGTTGGGAAATGTACGTAAGTCCACAATCGGTAGAATTAGATAAAAGTAACAGAAAGAACAAAAAAGGAAAAGATAAAAAAGCAGAGCAAAATAAATTGAAAAAGAGAAAGAAAAACCGAAACAAAACCCCACCATCCTCCAACAATGATGAGCAAGAGAAATGAATCCACAGTTTTCCTCTGCGCTTTCGAACGAGGGGTTTCCCTCCAGGCCTGCAGCATTGGAACCCCAGACAGAGGGAGAGAGAGAGTCACTAGCGAGAACTTCATGTTCCCACACTCAGGTTTTTGTTTCTGAATGCTGAATCCTGCCCCACCTTCCTGCTGGGTGTGGTTGGCAGTGATGTTCACCCTCAGGCTGCATTCACTCCTGTTGCCGCCAGTTTCCATGTCCCCCTGAACCCCAAGTCCTGGCTTCCTCCACCCGGCTTCAGAGCCTGTGGGTTTGTGAGGTGCCGCCCACTGTACCCCACTCAGAGGCCCCTGTGTGTACCGCGGGCTATGGAAACTGTCCAAGCTGAGGCATATCCCTGACCTCGCTGGAAGATGGGGAAAACAAACAGACCACTGAGCTCTGCGCTGGACGTAGGCAGTGGTGCGGGGGAGCGGGACAAGCAGTCCTCTGGGCTTACTGCCGGTATTTTCAGACCCAGCCCCTCTGAAAGCCACACACGAATGACCCGGCTTCTCAACTTGGAGGGCACGAACCTCGTGACCTTCCCAGCCTGAGCTCAAAGTTCTCAGAGAGTCTATGTTTAGCCATGCCCTGTCTATAACTGTCTCTGTGGCCATCTCCCGTCCGGTCATTGTGGGGGAGTGACCCCAGAAACCCAGAAGTGTAACTGTTCTGTAGCTCTGCTCAAACAGTTAGGGAGCCAAGTTTAGAAGTCCACCAAACCCTATTTATTTCCCTCTTCGAAGCATGCAGAAATGACATTTTTAGCGTCCCTTGCAGTGAGGATGGCCATATCATCATGTTCTGGCCAGTGGTGGGGAGAGTTGATTTGCATCCATCCTAGTCAGAGTAGCCAAGAGCGACTGCACCTGCCTACTTCTGCTTCCGCGATCCAGGAAGCCACATGCACCAGAGGAGCTAGCTGGAGCCGCCGCTGGAGAGGAGCTGCCAAGCGGGAACCTACACTCTGCATTGCATGGATTTGTCCGCTGTTAGAAGACAGACTTTGTGGTTGGCTGTTGTAGCAGCTGACATGAAGTACCCTAACTAATACCCTGGTTAACTATTAAGATGCCATGTTGAAATTCTCCAGTGTAGCTCTCAATTATTTGCTGTTTCTCATTATCATGACTCTGAAGAATGTCGTAGAGCAAAATGAAATTCAGTATTACATCATTAAGAGACTTTCTGGAGACTGTAGTTCGGTAAGTCATACTGTATTACTGGGTAGGAATGCAGACAGCACATTTCTTCTAATTCTAGTAATAATAAAGCATTGCTCATCTGTGTGCCTTATCTGGTTTTATCTTGTCAGCACTCTGCGTCTTGTAACTGCTCGTGTTGCCCTTAGTGCGAACTTTGTAGCTCATGGTTAGTAACTGTGTAAGCTTTATAACATGCAGATGTTTCTTGACTTACAAAGGCATTTCTATGGAATGTGTACTGCTTTTACATCATTGTAGAGTCAAAAAATCCTAAATCAAAATATCATCTTAAAGGTAGGAATGTTTGTATATTATTCTGACTTCTTACGTTAATTTACCTGTGTCACTACAACTTCTTACGCAAAAGTAAAATGAATCTTTTCAGAAATGCTTTCAATGGTATAAGTAACTTTATGGGATATAAATTTAAAATTATGTATGCTTTGTTTTCTGATTGGTCATATTTTTCAGTTAGGATATGAACTCCTTGAGAGTTTGTACATCTTCCAGACCTGTGGTAACTTCCCCCATAACATTGAAGAACTATTTTCAGGCACGACAGGAGAGCAGCCATGCCCAGGTGACACACTCAGCCAGCACCACACCACAGAGCTCCCACTCTGGCTGCCTCAAACTGCCAACTTCCAGCTGGCTCTGCATTTTAATCCTCTCAGTACTGGTCCACAGAGGCACCAACAAACTGACTGACTCGATTTTGGACAGGGCCAGTGCCCTGGAGCGAAGGTAAGCTCTGGAGAGCCAGCAGCTCCTGGGAGAAGTAATGCCCCTGGCCAGCACTGCTGGATCCACGGACAGCCGAGGGCTATTGTAAACCTCAAGAAAGAGTATTGGGGTTTTATTCCAAGGGTAACTCCCTCACTGCAGAATGGAACAGGAGGAAAAATCCAACGCAGCACCCACCATGCGGCCAGAGATGGTTTAATCAGGCACCGTTTGGGTCGTGTGGAATCGAGCCACGGAACAGCTACAGCTTCACCCTAGGTTCTCAGTGTTATTGTACCGCAGTGACTGCGTGAGGGACAGCCGCTGGGAGACAGACACAGAGAGGGTGAGGGCTGGATGTAGATCCTCTGGGGAGTTCAAGTGCAGACCGGGAAGGACACAGGCCCCGCACTCCATGGCGGAGGGCTTGGCCTGGTGAGAGTAGTTTTCGCAGGTGGCTGGATCTGAAGGCGATGGCACGGAGTCCGGCTGTCTGCCTGAGGCCCCTCCCTGCTATCGTCATCCAGTGGAGACCGGCGGTCTGGTCGCTCTGGTGTCTGTTTAGCGACATGAATGTGGCCGTCATGAATGGGAACTGTCCTCAGCTTGGATTGCTGTGGTCTGGGGTCTCCAGCAGAGCATTCTCTGAGTGTGGGTGGTGGCACCTCACAACCCCACAGGCTGGGCAGAGAGCACTCTGACTTGCTGAGTTCTAAGGCTGCAGGTCCTGGAAGGAAACCACTTATTTGCTGATAAGAGGAATTTCTGACCCATTTTTTTCTTCCTTTATTGTTTTTTTTTGGTGTTTAGAGTGTTCCACTTCTATTATAATTTTCCTTTCTTTTTTTGTTTTTCTTTTTAAATTTTTCCTTTAGTGTGCTTTGTGTTTTTTCTTTTTTTGTTTTTCCTTTTTCTTTTTTTTAATTTTATTTTTAAGACAAGAGAACGCAGAATAACACGGAAACAACACAGAAAACACCAAGTTATAGAGAGGATAGTAGGGAATTGGCGCTGGACGCTGTATAACATAGTGTTATCTTCGCATCTGTTATAACAACACCGATGAAGGAAACAGCGAACTACAGAGGAGACGGCGGGGGCCGTCACCGGTGCTCCATTACGCAGTGTTGTGTTTGCGTTTGTTAACACAAAACAATAAGGGAAACAGCAGATTGCAGAGAGAATAGTGCGGGCCACCCCTGGGTATTGCGTTGCATAACGTCATCCCCGCCCCTATCACTCAGTTACGTGGATGATGGCTCGTTCAATACTCAGCTTTCTCCACTTCACCTCCGTTGTTGCACCGCCCTGTCTGTGGTCTTCCCACTGGTAATAACTGCACTTTTGGTTTATTTACTCCCTCACGCTCTTACTTTGGGAAGAGACCTGGCTGCTTCTAAATGTGCTGTATAATACGTGGGTGTACACAGACTGCTACGGCAGGAGGTGGAGAAGCGCCCTTCGGCAGCCCTCACAGCTGCCGGCGGGTGTCCAGTAGGCGGGGTCACACGGTGAATCGCCGGGCTCCGTCATCGCGTCAGCGTCTATAGGCTCAGGCGAGTCTCCAGGGCCGTCCCGGGATCTGGGCAGAGCACCTGGCACGCCCTGGAGGTGGGGTGGAGCTCCAGGGGGCTGGGCAGAGCGCCTGGCACGCCCCGGGGGCCGGGTGTAGCTCCAGGGACAAGGCAGAGCGCCTGGCACGCTGCGGGGGCCAGGCAAAGTAAAATTTATTTATTTAGTTATTTGTTTCTAATGACCGTTACATTTCTAAAGTTCTGAAATGGCCAACAGACCATAGAAAGATACCACTTTAGGCTCCTGCTTGAAACCAACAGCTTCAGAAAACTGCTGGCCTTTGTTCAGGGCAATTCCTTTTTCTTATACTTTTTTTCTGTTACTTTTATCTAATACTACTAGTTTCCTATACTCCTTAATCAGGTCTTTAATTCATTTTTCTGACCTCTTTCTCACCTTTTTTTGTACTGGGAATTGAACTCATGACCTTGTGCTTGCCAGGCAGGCACTGTGCTGCTGAGCTATATCCCTAGCCCTCCTTCTCATCTTTAATTGCTTAATTTTAAAAATTTTATTTTTCCACACTCTCATTTCTCATACCCTCTAGCCTTACTGGTAAAACCACTCATCTTTAAGAAACTTTAGATATTTAACTGTATGTTATTACTGTTGAATACTGTTGTATTGCTAGTGGATGGAAAGTTGTTCAAGTTAGCAGAAATTTACTAAAGGAAATATTTGGCTTGTCTTAGAACTTAAGCTGTAATCATAGATTCTTTTTAATGGTTATGTGTGGTACATTATTAGCTGTCTGTGTTTGTCGATACCCAGTTTGTCTTTGCTGCTGTTATTGTTGCTAATTTTATTACTATAGCTACAGTGACATAGTTGTTCCCATCAGCTGGCTTTTCTCTACTTGCCAATGTCTGAATTGCTGTGGTGTCATTAACAATATGGCAGTCTATCCCTAGAGAACTGGGCATTGACTAAAAAATATTAAGTCTGCAAAATAAAAGATCTCATAAAAATGGGCAACTGAAATGAATAGACACTTCTCAGAAGAAGTACAAATGGCCAATAAACATATGAAAAAATGTTCACCATCACTGGCTGTTTGAGAAATCCAAGTTAAAAAATACTGAGATTCCATTTTACTCCAGAAAAAAATGGCTGTGATCAAGAAATAAAACAATAACAAATTCTGGAGAGGCTCCTGAGGGAAAGGGGCACTTCACTGCTGGTGCGAATGGAAACTAGTTCAACCACTATAGAAGTCAATATGGAGAGTCCTCAAAAAACCAAAAGTAGACATTCCATTTGTCCCAGCCATTCTCCTTCTAGACATTTTCCCAGAAGAGGTAAAGACATCATATTATGGTGACACATGCATATGTGTATGTATAGCAGCACAGCTCCTAATAGCTAAATCTTGGAAATAACCCATATGCCAATCAATAGATGAATGAGTGAAGATAATCTGACCTTTACATATAATGATCTATGCTCTCCCTTAAAGAAGAATAAATTTGAGTAATTTGTAGGAGAACAGTTGTGCCTTTAGACCATAATATTAATAAAATAAATCAGACACAGGAGCTTAAATACCACATGGTTTCTCTTACATGAGTGACCCAGAATATAAACGGATAAGGAGACAATAGGAGGGAGAAGCGGTGGGGGAAGAGATAGGGGCTGGGAAAATGCAGACGTGTTATGTACAGGCACCAACTCTCCATAATGAGTGTAATTATTATGTAATACAATCATATATTAAAGAAAAATAAAAAACTGAAAAAGTATTTTTGGTATGATTGATGGACTGATAAAGGTTTGTTAGTATATGGAATCATTTAAAATGTTAAATTTAAATGGAAATAGATGAGACAAATGGAAAAGGAGAATTTAGGAAAAGGGTCATTGTGCTTTTAGACAATTAAACATGAGGAACAATTAGAGATTTGGTATAATTCTATGATGTACATTTTTTTTGTTACAGAATAAGATTTCCTATATTTCAGGTTGAAGGATTTCTGTATATGTTGCAATCTCTTACAAAAATCTTTTTTTTCTTCTCTCTTTATTGTGACAGTGTCATGCTTTATGCCCAGGCTGGTCTGGAACTTATGGGCCCAAGTGACCCTCTCTCCTCAGTTTTCTGGATAATGGGGACTACGGGGGTGCACCCCTGTGCTTTGCCATAAAAAATATTTTGTTTCTCGCTCAAATGTAGATATTGAGAAGCATAATAAGTTATTGCTTAGAAAAAATACATTTCGCCCTCCACAGGTCTAGCCAACTGTGGTTCAAAAATGTTGGAAAAATACTGCATTAGTATTGAATCTGTACATACTTTTTGGACATAATTCCCTAAATAATATAGCATAGCAATTATTTGCATTGTATTAAGTATTAGACCTAATTTAAAGATAGATTAAGGTACTGTGTATGTGAGGGTATGCATAGTTTTATATTTATATGCCATTTTATATAAGGGATGTTAGCATAGGCAGATTTTGGTACCCATGGTGAGAAGATGACCTGGAATTGATCCCCTGTAGATACTGAGGGACCACTGTATAGTATTTACAAAACTCATTGAATATCTTTTAATGAAGTAAAAGGAGAAAAATCAGTGAGATAGCACATGGGACATTTTCATTAAAATAAGAAGCATTTATTTTTCTCTGGTGCAAATACCAGAATTATCAAGGCTGCGGAGAAACAGATACTGCACCATCATATGGAGCGCTTTTCTGAGATGATAGCAGTGATGAACTACACCTCGCTGCAAGTGCAGATAAGCCCACGGCATTAACTCTATCTAAAACCTGCCAGTAGTAGGTAGGAAGGCAGCCTTGTGCCCTGCAGCCACCAGTCCAGATGTACAACGTGGAGGGCCAGACTATTTGCATACTTTCCTCATGATCTGTGATGCTCCCTTGGGACTGGCTTTGAAAAACTGCTATGGCTCATGGATCCTTGTCAGCCAATAATGCCTCAGAGGGCTATCTGTGCTTCCGATACACACACTGTGCTGGAAAGTCGGGTTACTATGGATGAATAGTCAGAAAATGTGAGAGTGTGTGTGTGTGTGTGTGTGTGTGTGCGCGCGCGCACGCACGCATGCACATGCATGTGTCTGAACATTTGCTTAGATGTGAAAACATAAACATTCACTTGGATTCCTTTCTATAAGGCATCTTTTTGTCTGTGGTAACACAATGCGCTCAGAAACTTGAGCAGTTTGGGAGCCAATCATCACTCAGCCATGCAGAGTGTACAGGGAGACCGGAAGCATTCTTGGGGCAAAAACCAAAAGAAAGTGACCCCTTCTGCACATTTCATGGTGCTTTCCACTTTCTGAAGCCTTATCAAAAATGTAAATCCTTTCTCTGGCATGTGTGAGACTCTTCCAAAATATTTTCTCTAGAGATCTAAATTCTAAATTTCAGATAGGGTTAAGTACATTTTCTAATTCGTCCCGCAGCTGTGGGAGGTACAGGGGAGTAAAGTGAGAATTGCTTTTTAGGGCATATTTCTCAACAGAGCAGTTTTGAAAATGAAACCAAATTTTATGCTCCACTTGACACGGGAATTTGAAGTCCCTTTTACAGGCCTGCCGCAGCCGTTGTGTGAAACATTACAAACGTCTTAGGATAAAGTTGGTTCACAGTGCAGACAATTTTCTTCCAACCAGTTGCCCAGTAAATAAGAAACAAGAACGCAAGTTACACCTTATAATCATCTTTCATGGTTTTTCATACTTGTGCTTTAACCAAATAATGTATTTTGTTGTGTAAAAAGTTTCCTCCCTTTTAATTATAGCCAGCTTTGCTGCCTCGGCAGGTAGAGCTTTTATTATACTTGAAAGGATGTTTGGTCTAAGTACGGGATGTGGGAACGGACTCTTCAAGGCAAAGAAATCACGTTTCCTCTCTGAAATGCAGTGTGGTATTTAAATGAGGTCTGCATTCCATTCCCGGAGCACTGAGGGCTGGAAAACTTTCAGGTATCCTGAGTGGGGATTGGTCTGCTTTTCATTTTATAAAATAGTGACAATAAAGCCTCTAAAGTAAAACAATAAAAATAAAGACAAAAAGGCCGGGGCTGGTGGTATAGCTCAGCGATAGAGCATCAGGCGTGAAACTCTGCGTTCAACCCTCAGCAATACGAGTCAGGAAAGGAAAAAAACGAAGGAAGAGCCTTCATATTCACAGTAGGGTCCCAGAGAGAAAGAAGATGAACGAAAAATGTGGGCAAGGGAAAAAGCGCTCATCTTCTGTGACTTTGTCGAGAAAGGCTGCCCGCGCTGGGCAATCCTGTGCAGGGGATCACCTTTGTTTTTTCATCTGACTCAACTTCCCTCTTCTGTTACCTGCCCTGCAAATAGCCGTGTACCATTCCTGGCGCT
The DNA here is from genome assembly GCA_004027595.1 of Dinomys branickii. Taxonomy (NCBI): domain Eukaryota; kingdom Metazoa; phylum Chordata; class Mammalia; order Rodentia; family Dinomyidae; genus Dinomys; species Dinomys branickii. The sequence continues at coordinate 176,641 of PVLD010001021.1, read as the reverse complement.
GGCAGCTAATCCCCAGCAAATTCTATATAAAAGGGTCTTTTCAGAAAAGGGTGACTCACCATCCCTAATCTTCACTGACTATGAAATCTCAGGCTCCAGCAACAGCTTAAAGATGGAAGGATTTAGGTTCATTTACAGTCTCGACTGTTAAATATCAGTTCCATATTAATTCCGGAAGTCTTTAAAAATGAAAGAATTTCTCCGATGTCTTAGACAGCTTAAACCTTGACATTCTTTAATCTGGGAAAGCAGTCAATGTGATAGCTAAAGAGAACATTCCAGGTAACCTTATCAGGGTTGAATGCATAATTTCAGTGTTAGGCTTTTTCACATAAAGCAATTCTTTGAGGTCTTGTTATTACTCTTGTGTGATTCTAAAGAGCTATGTCCTCCAGCTTGGGAGCAACAGTAGAAAGCCCTCATTTTATGCTTTAATGAACAGCAATTAAACAACAAAACAACTGAAATTGAATAGAATTAATGACTTGCCTGAAGTTATATCAATAGATAATGACAGAACCCCAAACAGAAAATTCAGGTTTTCTGGTCTCAACCTAGCTCTTTCTACAACAATATACTACTTCTAAAATGTAGCTATAATTACTTAGCTAATTGATGAGCACTTCACAAAGAGTGTAAGTATTCCATAAAATGTAACCAACTAAGGACCAGTCTATTACCGTCTTTCTGGCAGTCACAAATGTTTATTGGAATCCTTGTAGAAAAGTCTGAGTAATTGACATCAGTGATTTTGATACATAATATGCAAACACATGGCCTGGACACCCTGTTCAAGTTCAAGCTAAGGCTCTGTTGGGATGAGCTAGGGAGGATTTCTAAGCTTGAGTTGGTTGCAGCCAGTGCCAGGACCACATAAAGTAGGGTTTAGACTGAGAACCGGGAAGTCCAAGTACCCTGTGAAAGGCACGTTGTCTGCCTTTAAGAATCTTACAGTTTTCAGCAGCAGATGAAATAATAAGCTGAAGTAAGACAAGTAGATATATCCCGGGTATCTGATTTTACATAAGTTTTATTTTTTTGTGCATGATGGACTTCTCTGCAGGAAGAAGTGCACCTGGATTTGAACTCTTTTTACATTTTACAGGGCTTAGAAGATCTCTTTGTCTATGCACAGTGGCTGACCAACTGACCCCATCATAATCACTGGAAACAGGTAAAAACTCTGGTGCAGCTGGTGGAATTCTATCAATTTTGTGACAGAATTCCTTTCAGCAGTTGAAAATCTGAATGGCTGGATGGGGCATCTCTTTGAAACTTCATTAACTTCTCAAATATTTGCCACTCCATAGGCAGCGTTGGGGCAGACAAGGTCTTCAGTGCTGGCAAAGTCTGCAGATTTGCAGGCCAGTATATGGCGAGGATGTAGCTGGATGCCCAGGAACAGTCTCTGGCCACACCAGTCTGCAAGCAAGGGTGCAGGAAGAGACCCAAGCAATGAAAAGACTGGTGTTTTCTCAAAAATAGTCCAGAGCTGCCTGTCCACTTGGGGCTATTTACATTTAATTAAAATTAAGTCAGAAACTTAGAGTTCTGCGATTGCATTCACCACATATCAAGTGTTGGGTAACCATGAGGGACTAGTGCCCTGGACAGCACACACAGAACTTCGCCATCAGTTCAGAAAGTGTCGTTGGACAGGGCTATGCATGGGCGGTAGGAGGAAAGAGCTTGATGCCAGTAGTGACTGGCAGTTATGAAAGAAGGCTCAACAAGACAGTGGTCGCTCTGATGACAGTATTTAAACCGAAGGAGGAGAGACATGGAATGAGTGGGCGTAGACAGAGCATGAGGATCGTGGGGTACAGGGGAGGAGAAAAGTCTGGTGGACTGCCCGTGAGGGCTGACAGACGCCACAGCATCGCAGAGAGCCTTCGGGCACTAACGTGTACTCTTTCTGTAGAGAGGCAACACACAAATACTGAAGAGGTAAAAAAAATGTAGGGAAAGGCAAGATGAAACACTCTCTGCTCACGTTGTAGCCATTTCTTTGGACTTGTTACATTTGTTAGGAGCAGTGGGTACGTGCAGTACGCCTCTGCCAAGTCATGGTTCAGAGTTCGCGGTCTCAGTTGCTGGTGGATTCTTTTTTACAACCCAACTGATAATTGTTTATGGAAACCCCCATGATTTTGCGGCAAATATCCTCCGCAGTTGTTTTTTGGGTGGGAAGTTCATAAGTAGCCAATCTGAGAGCGTTATTCAGTTCTCCTTGCTGCTGATTGGCTGCTGCCTGGTACCATCTCTGGCAGATGCACCAGCATCCCCACGTCATAACAGATCGTTTACTGCCTATATTGTTTTTAAAGCTCTGAGATCCCCAAGATGCAGCCAAAATGCCCTGAACCTTCTCAGGCTTTATTACTACCGTATTTTGTTAAATTAAATTACATAACAGGAGGAGACATAGCATATTTAGTGTTTAACTATAGAAATAGGTGTTTATAAATATTTTTCTGACCATACCTGAAATTTGCAGTTTTTCACAATTCACGAGTACTTTAGGAACACAACCCCTGCAATTTTGGGGGTCCACTGTACTACATACCCCTGCAGACCCACTTAGGAAACACTTGCGTACCTGGGCATATTGAGCTTTCCTGCATGTGGTAGTATATTTCTTTATGCACATTTTAGGTTCTATACACTATGCCTGAATTTGTGGATCCCCTGTGGCAGAGAATGTCCCCAAATTACTCTCAGTTTAACTCAGTTCTCTAGGGGTCAGGATCACAGATTATGTCTTATGACATCTTTGACATCTTCTGATAATTTTATTTCTATTCGTTCATTCAACAAGTATTTATTAAACACCTACTGGATGCCAAGCATTGGCAGATCCTTCCACTTTCTTCCCTTCAGTGACAGCTCCTTTGTTGAGATTTCAAACCTTAATAAAATGAAATTTCCCCAGCCAGAATTTAATATTACAAGATATTTTCTAAGTAGGGCAAACCACATTATTTAGCTATCCTGGCCAAATGGATTAGCTTCCATCTCACGAGGAGGGAACTTTTATAGCTTTCTTCTCTGGTCTAAGATCTCAGATTACCCAACATCCTTCATCCCTGTATCAGTTTCCTGGGGCTGCTGTGCAGTTTCCACAAACCGGGTGGCTTCAAGTGAAGGAATTGTCTTATCTCTCAGTTTTGGAGGCCGGAACCCTGAGATTAAAGTGTAGGCGGAGATTTTCTTAGCCTGAGGCTCTTCGGGGACCCTTTGGCTCCGGCTCCCAGCATGGCTTGTAGTATTGGCCGGTCCTGGCTGGGAGCTTGGCCACTGCACTCTCTACCGCCCTCATCACAGGGCTGTTTATTTTGCATGTGTAGCTGTGTCCAAATCTCCTTTATTTTTTTCTTGTAAAGATACCAGTTACTGGATTAGGATCCACTTTAACCTGGCCTGACTGCACCCTAACTTGATTACACCTGCAAACTTGAGGACATTTGATCCATTTCCAAGTAAGGCCACATTTGCTAAGAGTGAGGGTTATGATGGGAACACACCTTTTTAGAGGACACAGTGCAACCCACAACAGTCCCCTAAGTTGTTCTTTTTTCCTGGCTCTGGGCTTTGAACCCAAGGCCTGGTTCATGTGAGGCATGTGCTCGGTCACTGAGCCCCAGCCCCGGCCAAGCGCCCTGGGTGTGTGCACACATACATACACAGGCCGTTCATTCAAGCCTGGATTGTAGGAGCGGGAAGCAGGACTGGAGGGAGAGGCTGTGGTTTAACAGGAGACGTAAGAGCACTGTGACCCTGATCCTTACATCTCCAAGCAGCAGATGGGGTGAGCCGTGATGGAGATCAAAGACAGCCCGGAGCTGGAGGGCAGAGGGACGCATTCGCTGGACACCTCGCTGGCTGTAAATTACTTCTGTCCCTTTTAAGTTGACTTTGGTGCCTTTTGTTTCCTTGCACTGCCCTTCCCTGCCACTTGCTCCTTTTCTCTATCCCCCCTCCCTTCCGTTTTCCTTTCTGTCTCTCTGACATGCTCGTTCTTTGAGCCCCGAAGAAAGGAAGAAATACATCATGTGATCAAAGGACTTCTGAAGGACGCCTGCATATCCCCTTTGGGTTGTCACTGCTGTATGAAATTCCACTGCAACCTCTCTGCAGCGTCCTGAGGCTGAGCTGGGAACAGATTCCATGGAGTTCTTCCTGCCTGATCAGCCCAGATTTGCTTGAACAAGTTTTCCCAAGCCCTCCATCCTCTCACCCACTCCTGTAGCACACGGTGGCATAGACAGTCTGCTGTTATCAACACGCAGACATGAAAGCCGATGATGTAGCAGGAAGGACATCTTCTGCTGACATTTCCTAGAGGGTCTGCTGATGTGTCATGGGTTAAGCAGCCCTGATTTCAGTGAGATGTTCACTCATTTTCATTCCTATTGCAAACAGTTACAGAGTGCCTACAGGGGACCGAGGGTTCTTCTGAAATAGCCAGATCTGCAGAAAGGAATAGGGCACATTACTGCTGCAAGAACTTCGCAGGTTAGTGGGAGAAAGACTCATATCAGTAACTCTGATGTAAGGTAAAATGGGACAACAAATGCAAAGGCGACTCAAAGCGTTTAGAGAGCCTTGGGGAGGGATAGGTTAATTACGGTGCGGGTGCTCACAGTTGGGATAGTGGAGTTTGTGCTGAGAACCCAAGAGTTCAAAATGCAAACTGCAACTATTCCTCAAAAGACCTTACCTTCCGAGTTACTTAAGCAAAGGTGTTGAGCGTGGACACGGTGGGACAGGATTTGGGAGAAGACCAACAGCGGTCTTGCTCAAGGGGAGTGTAGTGGACAATAAGGTTGAAAGAGGTTTAAGGATCCAAGAGTGAGGGATTAGCTTTCCATTCTAGGTTGAAGTACTTGGGCTTCTTTCCATATTTGATAGAAAACCATTAACATTTCTAGCTGTGGGCTCAGAAGGTCGGTCAGAAAGCTCTTGCAATGGTCCCAGAGATTGGAAATGCAGGCCTGGCTTAGGACAGAGGCAGAAGGTAGAGAAAGCAGGGGATTTTGAACCACCAGATAGAAAGAGTCCAGAGAAGCTGGCAGCTGAGAGACACTGGAGATGAGGAAGGTGTGGAGCAGTTAGAATCTTGGCATTGCCGCGACAGAGGGAGCAGCGGCCAAGGGAGAGGCCGCTACAGGGGGAGACGGGGTGAGGGAGAGAATAACACTTTTGGTTTACTTTCATGCTTCCCAAGATATTTTTGAAACATCAATGTAGGGAAGTCTAGCGAAGTGAAAATGCACGTTTGGAATTTGGGAGGATACACAGGTGTGGATGCCCAAGCGCAGAGATAAAGACTGTCACCTACAATAAACATGATGGAGAGAGATGCCCAGCCCTTTCTGCACCATGGAAGCACTATATTTTGCACATTTAAAGTACACACATCATAACTGGAGAAACAGGAGCAAAAGCAATAGTGTTTACCGAAGGTAACTGTCTACAGAGGAAAGCATGCCCCAAATCAGAAAATATTAGTAGGGTAAGAAAAGACCTAAGTATTCTAGGGAAGCATATATCCTACCCCTCCCCACCCCAGCCCTAATTTAAAGAATTACCATCCTTGTTCTGTGTATGTGGCTTCCACACCTATGGGTCAAATGTATCTGAGAAAATTGTATCTGAACTGTACACATAAAGACCTTTATTCCCGATTGCTAGTCCCTAACTAATACAGCGTAACTACTGTACATGTAGCGTGATGACGTAGTAGGTATTCTAAACCATCTGGAGAGTGTTTCACAGATACAGAAGGATGTGTGCGAGTTCTGTGCAGATTCTGTGCTGCAGTGTTTTATGCGAGGCCTTGAACATCCTTGGATTTTGCTGCCTATGAAGGGTCCTGGGACCAATCTCTGCTGGAGTCAGAGGGACAACTGTGTTTGTTAAAGGAGCTCTTCTCAGGCCAGCTTATATTCTATGATGAGTCATTGAAAGATTGTAGAAGATAATTATACAAAGGCATTATAATCTTATTTGGACAGGAAAATCAGTTTAGAGGGCTGCACGAACAGCCAGTGAATTGGAAATGATTTTTGCCTGTAGTACTTAAAACCTTCCAATCACATAAAGGGCATTTCAAGTTTTACTTAGTTTAGAGATGACTTTGCAAACAATTATAAAAGCTCAATAATGAAGTGAGCTTTCTTGGGAGGCCATCAGCTTCCCATCAAGGAAATGTTACAGATATGACTGGGCCTTGGTTGAGGGTGTTCCCCACGGTGTTCTTACTGTGGGCTGAACGCTGGCCCAGAGCACATGCTAAGATGGTGTGAGCACTTGCTGTTCCTGAGATCTGGAGTCCAAGGTGACACAGGCCCTGAGCTGTTACCGCCAGGGTCTCATCCTCTGGCTCCTTACTAGGGTCCAGTGTTGCAAAGATCCTTGTAGGCAAAGAACCCTAGTGGTGGGCTAAGTATTTCCTGGTGATGCTTAGTTTACAAACACTTAGCGTTTCCAGTTCCTGAGTGTGGAGAGGCATGGTAACGTGTTTCAATAGGTGATTTATTTCATCTGAATTTTGAAGGCAGTCATAGAGAGTTTTCTTTAAAAGCAATATGTTTTCACAATTTTGTTTCAAACCAGCTCTTGGAGTTTAAATGAAAAACTTACTAAAATATGTTCATATTATCATAGTTGAAGACTTGGTATCAATATAAAGCACTTAATTTTTTAAAATTAAAAATGATTTCTATTAAAGTATAAAATGTCTACAAATAGGGACCATGTACTGTCTCCTCCATACATGTATTTAAGTACTTTAAGGTTCTGAGTTGATTATAACACGGACAATTTTGTCTATACCTGTTTAGTACATTTAATTATTTAGCTCACCTACTTTTTCACTTAAATTTCTTTTCTATGCTCACTATTCCCATAACTACCCCAATTGACCATGGAAAAAATGAAAATAGACTTTGCACATCTTAAATTTAGAAAATATAAGCTGGCAGTTGTTGTGTGTGGCTATCATCTCAGCATTTTGGGAAGCTGAAGCAGGAGAATCTCAAGTTTGAGCCCAGCCTGGACAATTAAGCAATTTGGACCCTGCCTCAGAATAAACAATGAGGTTCTGGAGATGTACCTCAGTGTGAAAGCACTGGGCTTAACCCAAAGACATAAAAAATAAAGTAAAATAAAACAAAATAAAATAAAATAAATAAAATGTTTTGAGAGTCAAAGCCAGTGCTGTTCAACGTGTAGTCGCATGGTCACTTTTGCATCTACTTTTTCAACAATAGGTGGCGCTGGCACACAAGCGTCTCCTTCGCGTTGCTCCAACAGTGTGGTTAGGAGTAGGAGGGAAACGTGGAGTGAAAACGCGGTGGGCACGAATTCACTTCCGATAGACACAGTATGCTGGGGTGCCAGGCAGCAGGGGAGCCGTGCGAGTTGGGAGAATCTGTTCTGGAGGAGGAAGACCTTTCAAACCATGACCTTCAATGCCTCAACATAGGGTATAGCTTGGTTCTTTGCCGAGGGGAGTGAGAAAACCGCCTCTCTTGGTAGAGTGTCTAACCACACGATCTATCTAATTTCCCAAAATGAATTTCTAAAAACTGTAGGATGCCAAAGATGTCCTTGTGCACCCCCTGCAGCGCTGGTGGGGGGCGCTGCGGAAGGGTGCAGGCAAGAAGAGAGAAGTTTAGGAGCAGGGTAGTGGGTAAATATCTAGGCTAATCGTGGCGAACCCATGGCACGTGTGCCATAGCAGGCGCAGAGAGACCTCTCCGTCGGCGTGCAAGCCACGTCTTCCAAGACCTTGAAAGTGGGAAGCTGAAATATTTTTGAAGTCTAAAAATGTGTTTGGAAAATTCTACAAAATTTGCAGACAAACCTAAAAGCCATCAGGAAACGTACAAGGAATTTTCTAGCGGTGTAGCAGCTGCAAAGAACAACTGTAGTAAAAGATTTTTATAGTTCCACAAGATGGTGATGACCCTGTGTTTTTCTACTTGTCTAGGTAAAGCTGAATTTGAAGAACTTGATCTTTGCTGCTCACACTGGTTAGAATTTGGAAATCTGGAAATGGAGCTATAGGGATTTCAAGAAAGCGCTCCAGAAAAGTAAATTCTACGACCCGCATGCAGTACTTGGGAAGGTAGCAAAGATGACTGTGAAGGGGCGCAAAGGCCGGCAGAAGATCGTTCTGCAAGTGAAACCCTTGGAGTGCGGAACTCTCTGCCAAATACTTTTAAGTCAATGAAAACACTTGGGGTTGCTTTTCTTACTTTGTTTGGATCACCTCATGCTTGCGCACAGCTGTTTTCAGCTCTGAGTTGCATCAAATCGGATACAAGAGACAGAGTATCAGATGCCCTGAGGGCTCAAACTAACAGAGTCTGAGCCGAGGTTTGACAAATTATCCTCACGCACAGGACAGCAAAGATCACACTAACTGTGCAAAGTCACACCACGTGCAAACTTTTACCTTTCAATGAAAAGCTGTTTGTATTATTGAAAGGTCTGTTATTGTGCTTTTCTTTTACGACAAAGAAAGTTAGTATATGAATTATTTTTTTTCTCAACTGAAACCTCAGTATTCAGGTTTAATTGCAGAGTTGGCTTTTGTGATAAATAGGCGGGCTTGGGGGTTGCAGTTTAGGCGCTCGTCTCTGGGAGATATGCCAGCACTGCCCTGGGCATTTGAGACCTCAAAAAACGTGCTCTGTGGATCAGCGGCACAGAATAGAAGGAGCAGAACAACCCAAGGCACATGTAGCTATTTTATCTCTGACAAAGGGTCTGAAACCATGCGCTGGAGGAAAAATAGCCTGTTTAATAAAGGTGCTGGGAAAACCGGATATCCACATGGAGAAGCTTGAGTCTAGTCCAGATATCTCACCATGTAGTAAACTAAAACCAGAAGTGGGTGAAAGAGCTAACTACTGAAACAGAAACACTTCATCTACTGGAAGATAAAATAGGTACAACTCTTGAAGACATAGGTTTAAGTAAGGACTTTCTGAAGAGAATCCAGTTGCACAAGAAATAATACCAAGAACCAACAAACGGGGTCGTATCAAATTAAAAATCTTCTGCACAGCAAAGGAAACAACCAATAGAGTGAAGAGATAATCTATAGAAGAAGAAAACATATTTGCCAGCTATTCCACGGATGGATGACTTACATCAAGAATATATAAAGAAATAAAAGATATTAACCCCCCAAAATAAAAGTCCCAATCAAAAAATGGGCAACCGAAGTGAATAAACACCTTTTAGAAGAAGTACAGATGACCAATAAATAAATGAAAAAATGCTCATCATTACTGGCTATCAGAGAAATGCAAATTAAAACTATAATGAGGTATCATCTTACCCCAGAAAGAATGACTGTCACCAAGAAGTCTAATAATAACAAATGCTGGCAAGCATGTGGGGGAAAGGACTCTTCTACATTGTTGTGAGGCTGTAGCCTAGTACAACGACTATGGAAATCACTGTGGAGGTTCCTCAAAAAATTAGAAAGAGAAATTCCACTTGATCCAGCTATCTCCCTTCTGGGTATCTCCCCAGAAGGGTTAAAATCATCATATTACAGGGATACATGCATACGCATGTTGATAGCAGCACATGTGGTATTTACACACAATGCAGTAATAGGCTGCCATAATGAAAGATTAACTTGATCTGTACAAGTATACAGTATATGATAATTGGTTTTATCTATACTACTAGTTACTCTTAGTTCAGTGAAAAGAAACTTATGTGATATCATCTGCTTCTTTCTGGTAAGAATCTTTTTGGTTTATGTCTTGTACTCTGAGCAAACAGTTGAAGGGCAGCAATACACAGAATAATAATTACTGTTGCTCTATTATTGAATTATGAAATTTTGTCCTATTTGTAAAATAAAATTATTTTTAAAACCTCAAAAAGGTTTTTGATATTCAAATTCATTTTGAGTATTTTCCAATGCAAACACGCATGGGGTACAAGGTATGGTTTAAGTGTGTCTGGGCTTCATGGTCTTTGGAGTGAAAATACATTCAGTAATACATATGTGTATATTATTTCACTGTATTTTGCTAATAAAGTATTTCTTGTACTCTGTATTTTTCTTAGCTATTAAAACTATAAATATGTGTAAAGGTCTAATCAAGTACTTAACATTAATGATTCCCCTTAGCAATTTAGAAGATTTTGTGACCTCCCTTTAATGCTAACCACGACATAAAGCTCATTGGAAGAGGAAGCACTAAAAGATAACTTTAAGTGTCACACACTAAGCATATAACATAATGGTGTTTTGACTACTCTTTCTTTTTTTTTTTTTGGTACTGGGAATCGAACTCAGGACCTTGCGCTTGCCAGGGAGGTGCTTGTGCTGCTGAGCTATATCCCCAGCCAACCATAATGGTGTTTAAAAAACTAGACAGACTTTTACTTCTTCTAAATATCTTTCCTGATATTCCTAATCACCTTGCCTGACTGAGTCATAATTACTATCCTCTTAGTCATAATTACTAACCCTTTTGGGGAGATACCCAGAAGGGAGATAGCTGGATCAAGTGGAATTTCTCTTTCTAATTTTTTGAGGAACCTCCACAGTGGTTTCCATAGTAGTTGTACTAGGCTACAGCCCCACAACAATGTAGAAGAGTCCTTTCCCCCACATGCTTGCCAGCATTTGTTATTATCAGACTTTTTGGTGACAGTCATTCTTTCTGGAGTAATTGTATATCTCTCTTCTAGGAGATCCTAAAATACTTAAGCCAAATTATTTTCTGTATATTTCACTGGTAACTTTTTGCTGTATTTTTCTTTTATCTCCCTGTGAATTCCAGTTATTTTGATATTAACATTTCTTTCTTCCAGAACTTTATTATAATTTTTCACCTGAAGTGGGCCTCTCCTGATCTCATTGTTACTTGGGCATATAGTTTGACAGAATCAGCAGAGAGAGAAGATAAATGTGTATGTATAATTTATCTTCTACTAGTGGAACTAAAAGAACTTTTATGTGAAAACATTAACTTAGAACAGTGGTTCTTAAAGTTTGGCCCGTGCATGAGCAGCTTCCTATTGGGAATACATTAGAGATGAAAAATCCTGGCCCACCTGGCCCTCTTGAATCAGAGACTTTGGGGACCCATCCAAGCAATCCATGGCTTAAGCTCTTTCTGGTGATTTTTTTGGGGGGGCAAGATAGAGCCTGGGAGCCACCAACTTCGATAACTGGACATCCGTAGGGTGTCATTTCTTTGTTGTCACTTTATTGTTATATCGAGTTAATTTCTGTTCTTCCTTTTCCATCTTCCAGCTCCTCTTCCTTCTCCTCCTCTACCTCCTTAAGTGTATGCTCCCCACCTCCTCTCCCACGTTCTAGGGATTGAACTCAAGGCTTTTGCACTGAGCTACATGCCCAGCCCTTTTACAATGCTTTTAAGCGTTTGAGACACAGCCTCACCAAGTCACTGAGTTGCCCAGGTTGGGCTTGAACTTGCCATCCTCTTGCCACAATCTTTCAGGGAGGTAGGGACACTGCTCTCTGTGTTACCATGCCAGGACCAAGTCTTTATTCTCTTCTATAATAAAACATCTTAGTCTCTTTTTTTGCTTTTCAAATTTTAAATTTTCATTAGTATATGTTTGCAGTCCATAATGATTTCTTTTTTTTTTCTTTTAAAGAGAAAACAAAAAACAATGAAGATAATCACAAAATAACACAAAACCAATAAAAATGATACAGAATTTCAAAACAAGACAATAGGAAATGCTATATTACATATTGTTATTGTCAACTAGTGTAAGAACCAGAAAGAGTAAATAAAACCTGAAAGGTACAATAAGATACTGTGAAAGGGAAAGAAATTGCTCAAAGGGAAGGAACAACTGGGATGAGGGAAAGGAGAAGAGAAAGAAAGAAGGAAGGAAAAAATATATGTGTATATACAAGGGTAGCTGGGAAAATTGAACTGCTGATGTCTGTTGGTTTATTGAAAGGAAGTTAATGTCTCTTCCTTCCTTCCTTCCTTCCTTCCTTCCTTCCTTCCTTCCTTCCTTCCTTCCTTCCTTCCTTCCTTCCTTCTTTCTTCCCTGTCTTTTTGAGACAGAGTTTCACCTTGCAGTTCAGACTGGCCTTGAACTCACTTTGTACCCCAGGCGGGCCTCGAACTCGCAGCAGCCCTCAGCCTCCCGAGTGCTGGGATTGCAGGTGTGCTCCACCGTGCCTTGTTCCTCAGCCACACTGCTCACATCCACCCTGGGGAGCTGGTACATGTACGTAGTACATTTTAATTCTTGGTGTGCCCCATCCCGTCTCTGTTCTCTCCCTTTCTTCGATCTCTTGTTCCCCTTCCCACCTGCAAAAGATCCGTTTCCTCAGTTCCTATTATCTGTTTTATTTGCTTTCAAATTTATTTCTACTTTGGGTTTCTCATATACAAGAAACTAAATGATATCTAAGCTCATGTGTTTGATGTATTTCACTTAACACTATGGTATCAAGGTACAACCTTTCCCCCACAAATCACTCAGACTTATTCTTCTTTATAGCAGAATAGGAATCCATTATGTATAAATGCCATATTTTCTTTATCTGGTCATCTATTGATGGATATATGGGGCACGTACAATATTTAGCTGTTATGAGTTATGCTGCTGTAAATACGGTTGCGCATGTCTCATTGGAATATGGTGCCTGTACTTTTTTGGGGGAAGATACATAACAGGGAATATCTGGTTGAGTGGAATTTCTAATTTTAGTTTTTTGAAGACTCCCCATACTGACCCCCATCACGGGCGCACCAGTTCACGTCCCCATGAACGGTGTGGAAGTCTTTTCTTCCCTGCACCTTCCCCAGCACATGTTATCGTCTGATTGCTGGGTGACTGCCATTCTTTCTGGATTAAGATGAAATCTCAGTGTTGCTTTTAATCTGCATTTTTTAATGGTCAGAGATGTTGAACATCTTTTCACATTTTTATTGACCATTTGCTTTTCTTCTGAGAAACGTCTATTTATATTCATTTCCACTTACCTTTTTTGACTGGGTCTTCTATTTTGAGGGACCTAACTCTTGAGTTCTTTGTATGTTGTAGGTATTGTAGTCCTCTCTCCAAGGGCAGCTGGTAAAGTTTTTTCCCATTCTGTAGGTTGTCTCTTTACTCTTTGGGTCATTGCCTTTTCAATTTGACGTGGTCCCATTTGTGGATTTGTGGTACTATTTTTTGGGTCTCAAACTTGTGGTTATTTGGAATTTCTTTTCCATCCTTTTACTTTTACACTTTTCATGCTCCATACGTTTTGTTCTGATTTTTTTGAGCAGCACGTAGCTGAGTTTTACCTGCATTTTACTGGATAGTTTATTGTGAATACAGATAATACTATTTCAGTTAGTTTCAATAATCTCACTTGATGCTCTTTGTCCAGATTTTCCATTGCTTTTACCTCTTCTCAGCTGCCTTTAAAGGTGTATCCTCCGGCTTTCCCCTCACATGACAAGGTACCTGAAGCCCAAGTTTAAAGGAGGAGAGGTTTGATTTGCCTCATGTTTGAGGGGGTGTCAGTCCATGGTCATGTGGTTCCAGGATGGAAACATCATGGTAGGATGGCGAGGCACAGAAAAGATGGTCAGCTCATGGCAGCCAGGAAGCACAGCGAGGGGGGAGTGCCAGAGAGGGGTGAGGACTCTTACACAGACCCCATGGTGTGCTGCTCTCAGACACACCTGAAAGTATGTGCTACTAATCCCTTGTAGTCGTCAAGCCCATCAGGTTGAAAATCCACCTTAACTAGCCGGGCCTTCTGATCCCACACAGTGGCAGGCTAGATTATCTGACAGGTGCTTTTATGAAGGAACAAATACATTCTGCATAAAACACAATAAAATTGTGGTTTTTTTTGTTTGTTTGTTTAATCGATGTGCTGCTTCCAATACCTGTGAATTCATTCTTTAGTTCAGGAAAATCATTTCACTACCTCTTCAACTACTGTCTCTGATCAATTCTATTATCTCCTTCTGTTAGAGTTTTACTTTCTGTTGTCCTGTATTTACTAATACCTCTTCCAAATTTCTACTTTCTTGCGCTTTTGGCTGCATTCTGAGTATTTCCTGAGATCAGCCCTCCAGTTTGCTGATGTCTCTTCAGCTGTAGTGTCTGCACTTTAACCCACTTTTTACACAAAGTTTAACAATTGTTACTTTTTTTGTACTTTCCATATGTTAATTAAAATGTTCTATTTTTATAATTTCCTGTTGGCTGCTAATTTTTGTGATTTGGTTTAAATATTATGTATAAGTATTTTGCAGTCTCTATGTGGCAATTTAAATACTTAAAGCCTCTAAGCATCCAAGTTTGTTTGTTGCGTCTGCTTTTACTCATGGTGATGCATCTTTCCTTTTTTGGTTTTGTGAATTTTAGATTGATCTTAATGCACACAAAACCTGGAGACCTAATCGAAGATGATTATTTCTGGCAGAAGCCAAAGTTTTCAAGGGACCCTTGGCCAAGTCCTTATGCTCTCAATTAACCCCCTCCCTTAGTGGTGGTTGGGTTAACGTTGACATCTGTCCATAGGGCAGTACAGCCTCTTGTCAAAAAAATAGCTCATTGCTTATTTTTTTTCCCTGTAGGTTTCTATTGCAAATCAATTAGAATAGACTTTGCTGGATTATTTTAATAAACAATTCCGAAATTTTCTGTGATTTGAATGGCCCAAGTCGAATTCCCGCTCCGGCAAAGGCTGCTGCAGCCGGAGCACCTGCATGAACCTGTCCTCTGTGCCAGCGTTACACTGTCCGGGGGCATCGTTGAGGCTCCATGCTCCCATGGGAAGACGCTGCCTTCCTGGCGTAGGGGGTAGAAAGGCTGCCAAGGATTATACATGACACCTTCACTCTACTGATGCAAAAATTACCCTTGTTATCTGTCTATATTTAGGTGACCAGAGCCAGTTGTGTGGTTTCCTGAGGTGCAAGAGCACTAGAAAATACAGCTGTACATACTGCAGAAAGAAGAGAGAGGTAGATTTTGGTGAGCCCTAAGTAATGCCTGCCATGTCTGATCAGCCCAGTCAGCCCGTCTCAAAGCCAATGCAAGTGCTGTACAAATTATATACATATATTTTTGAGACAGGGTCTCACCATGTAGCTTAGGCTGGCCTTGAACTCACTATGTGGCCCAGGGTGGCCTTGAACTCATGGCGATCCTCATGCCTCAGCCTTACAAATTGTATTTCGTGTACAATTGATTTGTTTCTTGGTGAGAGGCCTCTCAGACTATCTTGCCTTACATTTTGATAGATTGGAGGCTCCCATGCTATTCTTACATTGTGCTGGTATTTGACAGGCAACAGATGCTATAAATCCTATTCCTGGAATTCCTATTTTAAAGAATTTTTAAAAAATTCTTCACTGACATTTTATGAGCTGCAGGGAATAAGGAGATATAACCTACTGGTATTTATTTGTACTCTTAAGTTTGATGAAATGGAATCGAGTGGATATGAACTTAGAGACAGCGCGGAGGAGATGATATAAATGTGAGAGAAAGTATTTGGAAAAATAGGGGTCAGACAGGAATGAGAAAAGCAAACGATGTTTGGAGAAATTGATGAGGCACACACGCTGTCACTCATAGTCATTCTCTCATGAAATTGAACATCTCCAGACTGGTCTCTGATAAATATCCATCACGGTGCTTAGGTGAAACTGTGAATTCTAGAAGGTGAAGGATAGGTAGAATTAGTGGAATTAGTTCCGTTTAATTCTTATTAAAATTATTAATTTCCTTACCTCTCTTACTGATTCTCTTCAGAGATGCTGTTATGATAAGGAAGTTTGTGCCTATTTTTCTCTGTGCTCTGAAATAAGCTGAATGAAAAACATGTCAAGATTAACGACGTTAATTGATATATTTCACTCCGGCCTCCGGTGAGGTTTATTAGGCTCTGTCTCTATGGCGCATGTGAGCTACAGAGGTTTGAATAATTGCTATGTTGCACAGCTGGAAGGGGCCAGTTCAATAGGAAAGAAGTCTCTTGCGTCACGACACTATTAAGGAAACAAATATAGAATTACTGGCGCTTAAATCTATTTTCAGGATTTTAAAATTACATGTTCCATGAAAATGTTAAACTCAGAGAAGCTCACTGAGTCTCTAGTTTCTTTGTGTGAGCAGTTGCCAAGGGCTAATGAATATAATTAGTATCATTATTGCTAATAATAATAATTAATAGGAAAGCCTCCCTTAAAATGGGATGCTTTTAAAAATAATATTGAAGATGACAGAGTGTATATCATTTTTCTCCTCCCTAAGTTTAAGATTGTAAAACTACATCATAATTATTGTTTCCTACAAAACACATCCTATTTTAACTGGGATTATTTTCGCTAGCCAACATAGTTGAAGAAAATACTTATGAAAAATACATCAAACTCTGGGAGTAGAGGTGGTAACTGAATAGAGGAAAAGGTATTACCGGTATTATCCTTATATTTGCGCTAATGACAACAGAGAAAGACCCATGTGTTCATATTACATATAATAATATAAACGCCTTTGGGTTCTCTAGAAGTTTATTTTAGAATGACAATTTAATTGATCTCAGAATTTTAAAATATTTTTTCATGATAAATTTTCTTACGGGATTCTGCAAATTCCTGAAATACTGATTTTTTCTTTTAAGCAGATAGATAAGGTGCAATAAAAGCTAACACAAGCCTCCTACCCCACGGCCAGCGCAGCAATACACACGTGTCCCCACTCCACCTTCCCAGTGGGAGGACGTCCCTGGGGGGACGGCTGGGACTGAGGCTCAGAGGACAGCCGGAACTCAGCTGCCCTCTTCCTCTCCTTCCTTCTTTTTTCCCCTTATTTTTCAGTGTTGGGTGGAGCCCAGGGCCTGGCAGCCTGTAGACTGGTGATGTACCTGAGATACACCCCCATGCCCGCCTTTCTTGTTAACTCCAGTACCGTGCTTAGGACAGAGGTTATTGATCTAGATGGCACACAGGAACTACACTGCTCCTTCAAAAAGCTGGCCCCCACCCCAACTGGTAAATTTCCAGTCAGATGATAGGTGAAAATCAAAATTTCTCTTTTGACTTGATTCCTTTTAAAAAAGAAATTCTATAAATTTAAATCTGGAAGAAAACTTTAAAGTGATTAGCTAACTTTACAAAGGAAATAAAATGAACCCAGAGACTTGACTTTTTATGTTGGATGCAGCAATAGAACTCAGGTCTCGTTAAATACTTTCTTTCAGTTATCATTATTATTTTTTTTGGTACCAGGAATCGAACTCATGACCTGGCACTTGCTAGGCAGGTGCTGCACCACTAAGCTATATCCCCTAAATACGTTCTTTTAGATAATGATTTTACCCCATTTTTTAAAAAATTACACGATACTTTATTGCTGTAACGCAGCAGCAGCCCTGCATCCTCTGCACCCGCACAGATGCTGTCGTGTGGGACTGGGCTGTGTGGTAAGGACAGCAGTGACAGCTGTGTCCCACGGATTGTTCAGGCTCACAGGAGCCAATGCATGGGAGGGCTTTGTACTCAAGAGATTTATGTTGCTGTCACCGACACTGCCAGGCATATGGCCCCCGACTTCTGTAAAGCCTTTCTGTCTACAAAGTCTTCTGACTGGGAGCTTTAGAATTCACTACTACCTGGTTCCGTCCACAGAGTTTCTGCTTCTGGTTGTCTTGGGTGTTGTCTGGGCAACTGAAGTCTCCAGAAGGCTCCCGTGGTTCTGTTGTGCCATCAAGGAGAGTTTTAACCATCACTTTACATCAGTGACTCCCAAAGAGTGGGCCTCACACCACAGCCTGAGTGTTGCCCAGTAGCTTGGTCAAGATGTACATTCTGGGCTCCAGGCCAGAGCACTGAGTCAGGGACTCCGGGTGGGGACCCAGAAGGTTGCATTTAGCAAACCCTCCAGGTGGGTTTAAAGCGCGCTCAGACTGGGTGCAGCTATGTTAGGTGAATGTGCCCTACTGAGGCTGTTCCTGCTCCTTGCCCTCCTTTGGCTTCTGCTCTCCCTTGGTTGGCAGAGGGGAGCCTCTTGTGATCCCACCTACAATCCCTCTTGCCACTGCTGTTCCTCTCTGCATACTAATACCTGTATGGCTGTCTTGGCTGCTGCTTTTAGCAAGCCAGATTTTCATGTCACTGTCCTAGCTTAGTAGGAAGCATCCCCTGCACTCAAGAAACTGTGTGAGGCCCTGAGCATGCAACAGTTCAGAGAGGAGATGGTCTCCTTCTCGCAGAGCCTGCAGCTGAGGGGCACACAGACAAGCAGCGGGGCAGCTCCCACAGAGCACAACACGCACTATGAGAGCGCTCCTGCCCCAGCATGTTTTACAAGCACAAGGACAGCACCATCACTGCTCTGAGGACCATGATCACAAGACTTAGCCTGAACTTTGCTTCCTGTACAGTTCACAGACAGTGTTTGATAATAGGAAGGACTGGGTCATTAGACGTCTAACATCAGGCTAGGATGGCTTTGGTATGTGTGTCCTGAAAGGGGACAGATCCCAAGGAAGCCCAGCAGGACACTCTATAAGCCAGAATGGTCTCAGATCTTTCTAAAATTCCAGCAGAGCTCCTCAGTGAGGTCACAGGGCAATAGTAACTGACAGGTGGGTGTGCTGAACTAATCCAAGAACTTGAATTTGGAAGGCAAGGCCTCTGATTACACAGACAAGACAATGATGATGCCTTTGGCTATCGCGGCAAATATTCTCTCGGGCTGTAAGTAGTGGTGAATATTTGAATCGTCCCCAGGATTTTGGCCTTTGGAGAAAGGGGTGGTATTGATTCTCTCCGCCAGAGGGCGCCTATATTCCTTGTTTCTATTTTCTATCTGGAACCAATTTCTATTTTCATCTTGCCACAAATTAAACAGAAGAGTGATTTATGTTTTGCCATTTGTGGAGCTGATTTCATGTAGTTTTGACAGCTCTATTCCATTCCAAACAGTTACAGCTTTTTCCTCCGGGATTTCGGGATGTGAGGTTAAGACACTAGAAAAACAAGGGCTACGTTTCTGCTTTCTGTTGACAGTATCTTTGCAATATAGGAGCTCTGTGCTGTTCGGTTTATCTGCAAAAATATCTCCTTCATTAGTGCGTATGAACAAGATCTGTCAGTAATATAATCTTCTCCAAAAATGCTTCTGCATATTTGAAAGAATATTTACATAACACAGCAAACAACTGGTCGATTCATTTAAAGTCAGGAAACAATTGGATGACACATATCCTGTTACCGTGCTCCGGAGACATCACCACGGACAAGCGCAGACAGGAGCAACCGGGCACCTTCGCGGATGGTCCCCGGCATAAGAAAGGGCTGTGTGTCCCGGCAGAGGGGCCAGGATGAGGCCGAGCAGGGAGAGTGCAGGAGGAGGCATGCGGGCCAGAAACCCGCGGCCTGGTAGGAAACTCCACGATGAGTAACGAACCAGGCAGAAAGAGGGCAAGGAAGCAGAAAAGAAGTTTTAATGGCACAGGACAAAGGCAGCTGAAAACCGACCTGGGGCCCGGGGCGCTGCAGCGCAGTCCACTGGTGCGTGAAGACACAGCCCGAGGGAAGTGGGGTTTCCCCCATTTTCTGCTTTCCTGGGAAATTCCCATTCTTCCTGACCTCTGACTCTGCTCCACACACTCTTTGCTCCCCAGATGAATGTGACGCAGGCAGGGGGACATCAGGTTAGGGTTTCAGCTCTAGTTTTCTGCAAGGCTGAGAGACACTTTAATGATTCAGAGGCCAATGGTTTTACATTCTCCGTCCTCACTTCCCTGGGAAAACATGAAACCTTTTCTCTGCTGCTCTGCTCGGTTTGGGCATTTTCTCTGAAAGTCTGGCAGGTAGCGAGGACCGCTCGGCCTCGCAATGAACGTGACCCGGGTGTGCACAGGGCTGATTATGCGGGCACGCCGGCCGGGAGATGGGAGGGTCCGAGGGTGCAATCAGCGGGGCTCATGAATGGGCCGGGGCTGCGCGGCCGAAGGTCTCTGCGCGCTCCATGCCGGTCATTATCCCGGGGTAATTGGCGTTCAGCGGGAGGACCCCTAATGAGCTGCTTCCCTGGCTAATGGTGGGAGCCTGGCCTTAGCTTTAGCGCAGTCTGGCCGGCGCCTCCCGCGTGCTCGGGAAGCGCGCGGACCCGCCCGAGGGCCGCCGGGGCACCAATTACGCAGAGGCCTTTGCACAGGGCGAGGGCATCGGGCCTTGGAGGCGAGGCGCTGCTGAGAGGCCGGACGAGCGAGCCATCGCCCTGGGGAGAGCCCGGGGGAGCAGCGGGCCTCGAGCCTCGTCCTCCTGGAAGCGGGCAGACCGAGCCCTGGTGGTGAGTGCAGACGCGTGCGGAGGGAAAGCGAGGGGCGGCAGAGGGAAGAGGGGTCCCCAGAAGCCAGCTCACCAGGAGGGCTGGACTGCCTGGGCGGTGAGAGCTGCGCGATGCCTGCGGAGTAATTCCGGGGCTGGCCTGGTAGCTCCGCGGTAGAGCCCTTGGCCAGGGTGCATGAGGCCCTGGATGCATCCCCAGTGCTGCCAGGAAGAAAGTAACTCGTGCGGTGGTGATGGCTGTGCCAGGCACCCTGATCTGAGGCACTGCACATGGCGTGCGTGGCAGAGTGCCCGTGAACATGTGCAGTTGTGAGGTGCCAAGTAAAAGTGTGTTGAAAAATGCTGGAACCAGTGCGCCAGCATGCATTTTACTATCTCCGGTGTGATGACCCAGGTAGTGCCACACCCCGCCTAGCAGAGACCCGTATCTTACAGTCGCAAGAGGGCTTATGGAGACCCATAGGGATAGGGCTTGGCTTTCCCTCGAGGGTCGGGATGACCCGCCTTGCCCAGTCATGACAGTGCTGGCCGGATCACAGAGAGACTTGGACTGGGTGGTCAAAGAGACACCCCACATGCAAAACGCAAGGGACCCCTTTCAGGGCCACACCTGTGCGGGTCAGCACAGAGCAGGAGGGTCCCTGAAATCCACATTCTAGGTATCTTACCTGCCTCCCCCTAGGCCTGGCCCTAGAAGAGCCACATCCTTTTCAGTCGTAAGGACTCTTTAAATGACACAGTTAATTTTTTTTTTCCTGAATGTAATACCTCGCTGAATTTGGTGTAACGTGGACACTATACCATCTTCTGTGCAGTGAGGCATGAGACACAGGTATTGAATGAGCCTCTTGAATTCCAGGCAAGTGTTGTACCTCTGAGCTGTGCCCCTGCCCACAAAACATTTCTGACTCTGAAATCCATGTAAGGAAATTCTACTTAAGATAACTGGGTAGATGCAGAAGTAAGGTAAGTTTTTTTCCCTTAATTTTAAAATTGCACTTTTATGAAAACTGCATCTTCAGGGCATTGGGTGAGTCCTTTTCACCGTAATTTGTTTTCCTTGAAGATAAGTGACTATTTGTAGCTATCCTGAATTGTATACATAGAATTACAGCTGGTTTATCACATCCGATGAGCGAGGGTGGAGGGTCTGAGCTGAGCACAAATACATTTCCTATCCTGAGTCTTTCTGTCTCTCTCTGTCTTATTTTTTTGTGCTGGAGATGGATGGAAACCAGGGCCTTGTGTATGCTACACCCCAGCTCTAGCAGCCTAAGTTTCTGTGGAACCAGGAATCAAACTCAGGACCTTGTGCTTGCCAGGCAGGCACTTATTCCACTGAGCTATATCCCCAGCCCCTAAGTAGCCTAAGTTTTAGAGAGAGCTCTTGTTCTCATTTTAGAGTTAATCGCTTGTCTTATGCATAGCATTCAGATACAGAAACTTCTCATAAAATGTAATTTCACTAGAAAATGATCCCTTACTCAGTCAAAATGAGGAGTCAGCCTAAATTTGCCACATAAATGAGCATTACCAAATGAACATGTATTACTTGTGTATGAAAATAATTGTAGGGCTGGGGATATAGCTTAGTGGCAGAAGTGCCTGCCTGGGAAACCCAAGGTCCTGAGTTCGATTCCCAGTACCAAAAACAAAAATAAAAAACCCATGGTCTTGCTATGTAATCCAGAAAATAATTGTAGATGCAAGAGGGCAGGCTATATATATATATATATATATATATATATATATATATTTTTTTTTTTTTTTTTTTTTGTCTTTTTGAGATAGGATTTTACTCTGCAGTTCAGGCTGGCCTTGAACTCATACTCAGCCTCCTGAATGCTGGGATTACAGGCGCGCACCACCACGCCTGGCTAAGAGGGGAGGCTCCTTCTTACGCAGCTGGCCTTAGGTGTGCTGGAGTGACGACACTGGTCATACTGCGTTCTATGGCATTCACTCTCTGCTTTGGCTTGAGTATACTTCTAAAGAGGAGGAGGTGAAAAGGAAGAGAGCGGTCTTCACCTTATTGGAGAGAGGAGTTTCCTACGATACTGACTGCATGTTATCTCTCTTATTCAGAGTTTAGAGATAGCAAGCAGTTTATAAAGCACTCATTTCTGGGTTGAAATATAAGTTGTGGCTTTCCACTCATCAAACATTTGCTATCTCTTTAAGATACTTTGCCTAAGAGTTGGAGAAGTGCTCGTAAAACAGTGCGTGTTGGGAGGAGGTTTAAAATGCTCTGTGGGATTCATCTCGTACTGTTATTCTCCAAAGAGCAAGGGAATTCGCTTAGGATGATTTGCAGTTACCTGCAGTGATTTCTAAACTGGAAGTACATGTAGGAAACAAAGTCACCCTGTGTGTGATTTTTGATATACGAAACAATTCCTCTCTTTGAAACCTCACTCCATCCTTTCTTTTGGAGAATTATAAACAATTCAGGGCCATGCATGGTGGTGCACGCCTGTAATGCCAGCACTCAGGAAGCTGAGGCAGGAAGATGGTTGAGAGTTCAAGACCAGTCTGGACTACAAAGTGAGCTCAAGCCCGGCCCGAACTGCACAGCAAGACCCTGCCTCAAAAAAGAAAAAAGAAAACAAAACCAAATCAATGGGCTTGGTAAACATTCTTATCCTACATCGATTGACTCCATAGAATGGAGCTTGATCTATGATTTCGAGGTAGCAATGGGAGCTGATGGTAAGGTCCCTGGTCCACAGAAAACCCCAGGTGTGCGAGCTGGAGGTGACCCCAGCAGCTACCAGGCTGTGAAGACACTGTGCCAGTTACTGGGGCCAACAAACAGCCAGCAGTTTCCACATGCCCGTCAGGAGATATGAAAAACAGTGTATACATTTTTTAATTTAGTACATTTTTGCTGCTCAATAAATGTATAATAATAATAATCACATTTTTATTAGACACTGCACATTTATGAGCAAGCTTGGTGGTCTCTTTGGGCCTCTGCCAAGGTCTAATGGAGCTTTCTTAGTTGTTCAGTCCTCATTTGGGTTTCTTTCTCTTTTTTTGGCATAATATGAGGAAGAACAGCATACCTACCTAGAATAAAGCAGAAGTAAAAGATATCTTTTATTTTAACTGAGAGTCAGTCTGTCTCAGCTTCTCCAAGCCAAGAACATTCTTCTAGAAAATACAGTGCTCCAAAAGAAAGTTGAGTACAAGGAAATCACAGAAAGAATAAAAGCATTAGCATTACTCTTTCGTCCAAAACTTGATTTCTGAGCTTAGTCTCAATGTTCAGAGACTGAGAAGGCCCAGAGAAGCCTTAGTCAGCCTTAGTGGCTCCTCTTGCTTGGCGAGAGAGCACTGCACCACTTCTTAGAGACCAGGAATGAAACATGGTTGAGGCAGAGTTATGGCCATAACATCGGGGCTCACGGATATGAAATCCCTCGAGGGAGGGAACTTTGGAAGGTAGCCACACAAATTGTTTTCAACAGGACTTGTACCCTTCTCTTTTCACAGTTAAGCAGATGGCTAGAAGGTGTACTTACACAGCCCTACAACTAGCCTAGCTGTGGTCAGGAGAGGGAGTTGTTTGGCAGAAAACCTTAGAACAATCGTCAGGTGTAATCAGGTTTGGGACACAGAAGTGTGAGAGAGAGCAGTCATTCATTCAGCCATCACACCTTTATCAAGCAGTTGATGTGGACAAGCCGCCTTTTGGAGACTTGGATGTATCAGTAATGGAAGCAAGGGCCCAGAACGGGCAGAACTCACGCTTGGGTCATGCTGGGAAGCATGTTTGGAAGAGTAGGAAGTTATAGAAAATGATAGTAAGAAATCTGAATTGTAGAGTAAGGTTGAAAGGTGAGGAAAATGGAATGAGGACACCACTGTCATTTTGCTTGGGAAGAGCAGTTAAAGTAAGACCTACTGATATAGTATACAAGTGTATGTGGAATTGTACTGGGGACCTCTCCAAGAATAGTGCAAAATGAACCAAGCCAAGTGGCAGAAGGAAGTCTAAACCCCAACGCGTGAAAGAATGACAAGAGCCCAAGTGTCAGAGGGAGGGAAGACAGTGAGATATATGACACCAGTCTTCTTCCCTGAACCTGGCAGGACCGGCTTCTCCAGAGAAACAGAAATGCAGAGTGAGTGTCTCTCATCCAAAATGCTCTGGACCAGCAGTGTTTCAGATTTTGGAATATTTGCATATATGTTGTGAGATGGCTTGGGGATGTATACACAAAATTCATTTGTTGCCTGGTAACCTTACACATAGAACTTGAAGCTAAATGTTTAACAAAATTTTTAATAATTTCATGCATGAAGTAAAGTCTCATGGTATGCAATTTTGCACTTGTGGCTTCATGTTGGCACTCAAAAAAGTATCATATTTTGGAGCAGTTTGGATTTCACAGTTTTGGATTAGGGATGCTCAACCTTTACACACTGTGGCGGATTGACTGCTGGTGGAAAACTTGCAATGCCCAGCTGAACTGAACCAGCGTGGTGCTGGGTGTGGGAGGCCCACCTGAGGATTGCTGCCAGCAGCATAAAAAGAACTGGAGAGGAAGAGGAAGTTGTTGGTTCTTCTGGGGCTGCTGGTTCTCCTGGAAGAGCCTGTCATGCTGGCTCTCCTGATATGATGAACTCGGCTGTTCTCATCACTGGAGGAGCTTGGGTCCTTGTTGTCACTGGGAACGGCTATGGTTCACTTTGGGAGGGCCCTGGGCCTTACTTTGAGCATTGCTTCCTGGCTCCAGAGGGGAGGACGGTGCACTGCTCAGTCTCCAGGAGAAGCTTGTCGCATTGGCTTTCCTGGTATGGATTTGGCTGTTCTCATCTTCAGAGGAGCTTGGGACCTCATTGTCGCTAAGGGTGGTTGGGGTACTTTTCGGGAGAGCTCTGGTCTTTATTTGAAGCATTGCTTCCCAGCTCCAGCGCAGATCCTTCATCCTGCTGGCACAGACTTTCCAGCTTCCACCACTGACCTTTGGGCCTTCCCAGTGCAGATTCTTGAAACAGACTCTCATGGGATATTGTTGTGGACCCTTGTCCTCCAGTTGGACTTGTGGGGGGCATTGTTATGGCCTCTAGGTCTTCAGCTGGACTCATGCAGGACATTGCTGTGGGATCCAGGTTCTCAGCTGGATTCTTTTGGTCTTTAGTGTGTGGACAGATTTCCTGCACTCTTTGTAAGTGACTCTTTGGGTGACTACTATAAAATAGATCTATAAATTATGTGTCTTGTATTAAATTGTTTTCCTTGCAAACCCTGACTACAACACACACAGACACACACACAACACATGTGTATGTGTGTATACGTCTTTACTACAACAAATTGGATTGTATTATTATGTAGCCTGAGAAGCCCCAGGATCTGCAGCTGGCAGGCTTGGACCCAAGGGAGCTGCGGGTGTAGTTCTAGCCCATGAGTGTAGGGCTGAGAACCAGGAGAGCTGCTGCAGTTCTAGTTTGAGTTGTAAGGCAGAAGACTAATGACTCAATCCAGACTGCGAGGCAGGGAGAGAGAATTCTTTTATCCTCTCCAGGCCTTCAGGGGACGGGTGAGTGCACCCCATCAGGGAGAGCCATGTGCTTTCCCTGGTGCACTGATACCCACGTTAACCTTACCCAGAAATCCCTTCCAAACACACTCCAAATAACGTGTGACCAAATAGCTGGGCACCTCATGGCCCAGTCAAGTTGCCATGTAAAATTAACCATCCTGCTCATGAAGAACCATTAAGCTTTATATATCTTTAAATCTTGAAACAGCTGTAAAGTTATTTAACACAGTAAACCACAACTGGTCCTGGGCAACTAGAGAGCAAAAGATCCAGGGAGCAGTGTGGATTTTTAAAAAGTAAGCCATGTAACAATATGTTCCCATTTAAATAAACAACCTTATGCATGCTTTTTGGTACTTAGAAAATGGTCTGGAAGGGCATGTACCGCATACAGGTGAGTGCCCCTGAGGGTGAGAGAACTTGCCTGCCTGCTTGTTTGTTTATTTATTTATTTAGTATCTCTCTCCCTTCTGACTGGTTTGAACGTTTTACAAGCTGGTATTCCTTCTGCAGTGCTCTCTATA
This sequence comes from Dinomys branickii, assembly GCA_004027595.1. Classification (NCBI taxonomy): domain Eukaryota; kingdom Metazoa; phylum Chordata; class Mammalia; order Rodentia; family Dinomyidae; genus Dinomys; species Dinomys branickii. The sequence continues at coordinate 150,220 of PVLD010001021.1, read as the reverse complement.
GTTTCTATGTAGGCAAGTATTTCACCAGAGGCAAACAGTTCCTTTCCATTGGGAAAGTTCTGGTTTTAGTAACCAGTAACACGTACAAATATTTATTAAGTACTGATTTAGTACTTATCAATAGATAGTATTAGCTCTTTGTTTGCTTACTTTGGCTAGCTGAAGCAGAACGTTTCTCAGGAGGGAAAAGGACCCTCCTTTATCCATGGGAGAATCTTATTTTCTCTGTCCTAAAGTCCTCTCATTTCACTGAGTTTGGATTTCTTCAGTGGGGAGCAAGGGCGGGGTTCCCAAAGAACCTCTCTGGGGTTGTGTCCAGGATGGGAAGGCTCCTGTTCAGAAGGACCTCTTTCTGCTTGGCATGAAAATCCTACTTCTCCATGCCCTCGCGGTCCCCCAGAGCTGGGGGTGGGTGGGGACACTAAAGCCGGCGTACTCACCACTTGGAAGTGAAGCAGGCGGAGAGCACCAGGGAGCTGCTTACTGTTGGTCTGCAGACTGCCCGTCACACCTGCAAACTGCGTTGTTACCTGTGGAGCTTTCAAGAATGCACAGAGGTGGATGGGACCTGCACCTATTTACATAGTCTTTGAGAGTGGGTCTGACTCCCAGAGGGCTCTGGTGCTCCAGCAGGTCTGCGAACCTCAGGTTAAAAAGAAAACCAGGTAAGAGGAGAATCCATCCGTAGGAATCACAACAGGTACAGCAAGTGAAAGGCTCGGAGGGTTGGGAATCTCTTTGTGTTCCCTAATCATTACTCGGTAGGACTTGGAGTGTTCGTGCAAAGCGTGGGTGGTTAGGTCCTCAACCGGACACGGGGAATTGGAATCTTTATAGGGTTGATACAAAACCATGCATAGGTATGTGTACACATGATAATTCAGTAAGAGTATACACTACGTAATATCAAACCAAGGCAATTGGCATAAACATCACCTCAAATATTAACTTTTCTTTGTGTTGGGACTATTGGAGCTCTTCGAGTTCTTTACAAAATATATACTAACTAGCTGATTATTATACTCACGGTACTGTGCTGGGGAATGCACATTTTAAATAAGGATCCTAGATGAATTCCAGGGAACATTCTAGACCTCTTGGTCCATGAACAGCAGTTAGCGGTGATTCTTACTTGGCAGCCAGCTGTGGGAAGCTGCTCATGCAGGGGAAGGAAATCATTTTTCTTCCTTCTTCTCCTGATTATCAAAAATAAACAAACAAAACATTATTATTATGGAAAATACAGCAAAAAAAGAGAAATCTAATCACTGGTATTTTTGGTGTATTCCCTTTTCATTATGTTGATGAAGAGAGAGATGGGTGTATTGAAGTTATATTGTTCATAACAGTTTGTAACTGGATGGCTTTTCACTGAGGCACTATGCTGTAAGCCACCTCGAAAGTCTGTAAAATGTTTAGAACGTTACTTCTAGAGCCTGTGCCCCGTCCTAGTTTATACAACACTCCACTATTATCATCCACTTGTGTTATTTTTATCACTGAATATTATCAACCCCATTTATAATAATTACTTGAATTTTGTTTGAATCTTGTTTTATTTCCTTTGAACGTCTCTTTTTTTTTTTTTTTTTGGCGGTACTGGGGATCGAACTCAGGACCTGCGCTTGCTAGGCAGGTGCTTATTCCACTGAGCTATATCCCCAGCCCCTTCCTTTGAACTTCTCAAATGAAATCTCTGGAGCTCCATAAATGCAAATAACAGTGTAACACATGTGTGAAAGGAGGGTGCTTTGATAAATTATTGTAAGTTTAAGGAGAATTAATTCATCCACCTTCCAAAGAGAAGCCATGTTTTCCAGTAACTGATTTTGCTGGAGAAAAACTGAAGACAACAAAAGAAATTAAAACTAAACTAAACTAAAACTAAAATAATTTCTGACTATGTTGATTGCTATACCTACAATGATATTGTAGTTTCCATGTGTTTGGTATGTGGTTTGATAAAAGGATTTCTGGTGCTTTTTATCTAAGGATCTTAACATATTTTGTAGGTTTCCTCATAATGGATCTACTGGAGTTTATACTGTCTTGACTCTTCAGAACAAGAGGAATAGACATCACCAAAAGTCACACCCTGGAAGTCAGAAGCAGTATTGCTTTCGACTCAGTTGTGGTTCACACACCGCATATTACAAGAAGTATATTTTGTCATTAATATCACAGCATTAAGCTCTAAGGAGGTGGTTTTTAAGTGTTTAAGTATTGCCAATAGAATAGATGGTAAATTTGAGACTAAATTTTGAAAGACTAGTCCTAGACATTGATCAAGTTAAAATCAAGATTCTGTATTTTTATTTTTTTGATGACAACTTCAAAAAGACTTTCTGTAATTGAAAACTTTATTTTAAAAGTGGAGAAAAGTAGCTGTGAAACATTGCTTTTGAAATTGTCAGCCTGTGTTTTAAATCACAGTGCGCGTGTTCAATATTTAAAAATAATCTTTGTGCTTTGGATAGATCTAGATAAGTTAAAAATTTAAAATGAAATTCTAGATCAGCAGTCTCAGCTACAGTGGAGGGAAATCCTACTGGTGACTCTGAGATGGGTCCCCTGCAACTGTATTTTTATGTCTTGCTACCGATAATACTAAGGTATAGCCAAGAGACCTTTCCTGGGATTCCTTTGGTGCCAACAATACACTGTCGTGTCACTGGTCTCATGCAATCTTGACTTTCAGCAAAAATGGCACCAGTGGGCCGGGGATATAGCTCAGTGGCATGGTGCCCGCCTGACAAGTGCAAGGTCCTGAGTTCAATTCCCAACACCAGAAAACAAATAAAAAAAAAAAGAAAGAAAAAAAATGGCAATAATGGAACATCCCACCAATGCTGGTTTGTACTCTGTTCCTTTTACCAGTCAATATAAAGTCCTGGCTGATAGGATCACAGGTCCCATTCAACCCAGCTATTTCCCTCTTGGGTATTTTCCCAGAAGAACTGAACACATCATATCGCAATGATACATGTGCAACCATGTTTATAGCAGTGCAATTTGCAATAGGTAAATCTTGGAAACAACTCAAATGCCCATCAACATTGGAATGGATAAAAAAGATGTGGTGTTTTTATTCAATGAAGTATTATTCAGCTATAAAGAAGGATAAACTCAAGGCTTTTATACGTAAATGGATGCAATTAGAGACCATACTCTAATTGAAGTGAAATAAATCAGGCCCACATGTGTAAACATTGTGTTGTCTCCCTAGTGTAAGAACCTGAAAGAGTAAATAAAATCTGAAAGGTAGAATAGATACTGTGAAAGGGAAACTGCTCAAAAGGAAAGAACAACTGGGATGAGAGAAAAGGAAGAAAGAAGCAGGAAGGGAAAAATATGTGTATATATATATATACACAAGATAGCTAAGATAATTGTATTATTAATTTCTATTGGTTTATTGAAAGGAACAGTTCATGTTTAATTGATCAATCTTACATGCCTATGTCTGGTTATCTGAGTAACCACTTTGGAGATAACAATATGTAATACAATAACCACTGTTAATTTCCTATCACCTTGTTTTAAAATCCTGTATTGTTTTTATTGTTTTTGTGTTGTTTTATGTCTCTATTTTTATTTTGTTTTTGTTCTTTTCTCTTTAAAATAAAAATAAATAAAAACTAAAATGCTAGCTGATATTAAAATGTTTATGATTTGAAAAGTATCTGAAATTAAGATCCCATCTAAGATAAACCTGTCACCATGTTACTTTTCTTTAAATGACACTTTGGGAGGATTGATCACAAAGTTTCCTCACAGCCCTGTGGTTTTTATGGCTTTGGTAAGGGGGCCCCCAAACACTAATTGGATTCAGATTTCTGAGCTGTGCTGAGCTACATCCCAGTATTTGATAAGATCTCATGCACATGGTGGCAAAACCCTGGTGGATGATATTTAAGAAATGTTTCCACGGCACTAATTGGTCTTCTACCACAGTCAAACACAACAGCTTAGAATATACCAATATATGGCAAACAGAATTAGTCTGTTTAACCAGTTCACTATTATGGATGATTAGTTTCCAGTTTTTAAATCATTTTTTCTGATATCTTTCTTTTTCCTCAACAGGTATGATGTTTAATTAATTTCATGTATTTATTGGACCATGAGGTACCCAGATGTTTGGACAAACTTTATTCTGGGTATCTCTGAGAGTGTTTTGGGGGTGAAATTGCCATTTAAATCTATAACTGAGTAAGGAAATCACCTCCCTCATGTGAGTGGGCCTCCTCCTATCAGCCATGGGCCTGGCTAGCACAGCCCCTCCCCATCCAAGAGGAAGAGGGAATTCTCTGGCCCAGTGGACTCTGGACCAGGACGTGGACTCTTGCTGCTCTTTAAACTTGAGCTTGGAATCAGCTCTGCACATTTGGCCTGCCTAACCCTCCATGACCACGATCCATTTCCTTATTTTAAATCTCTCTGTGTCTCTGTCTGTGTGGACACTATCTCTTCACGTGCATCTTGTGTTGATTTGGTTTCTGTGGACAACCCTGCTTAATGCAGTATATAATGAAAACCCGTGGTTTCCGACTTTTCTTTCCACTGTGACTTTCTTGGCAGATATTGGTTTTGAAGAACTGACTGAGATTCTTTTCAAGTCTTTTTAAAAAGATGAAATCTGTGATGTGCTTGTTCTAGTATGATCTAGAGCGGAGCCTCGGCATAGGCACTGTTGACATTTTAGGTTGGAGAATCCCTTGTTGTGGAGCCTGTCCTGTGCACTGGAAGGTGGTTAGCACCATTGCTGGCTTCAACAGTCTTGGAACTGTCCAGTTCTGATGGACAAACTTACCTCCAGGCATCGTCTGAAGTGCCCGGGAGCAAAATTGCCCCAGTTAGGAACAGCTGGTTCACATATACATGGTGTGACTCAGGCCAGTTATGCAAATTAGCAAGAGACTGTAGCCTGAAGTAAGTTTAAATAGAATATTGTCCGATAAAAATAAGGCTTAATCAAGGGCAGCCATTGCAAAGCATTTGGAGCTATAGTGCGGGAGCACAGCTGTGTTGGGCCTCCTGTGTTTGATATTACGGTAAGTAAGAAGCACACTTTGCTTTTCCTCCATTTTTCAATGCCATTCTACCATCTTTTAAACCAAGATTGAAACCAAAGCCCATGCAGACAGAACGCTCCTCTTACCTGCTGAGACATCCTCTGTGATGGAGCTTGGTCCAGCTGGTCAAGCAAGGCTGTTGAGTCTCAACAGGCTTGGTTTGGTGGGGTCTGAAATGAGCCCGAATACTAGTGGCTTTATGTAAACTAGGAAGCAGGAGAAAATAAAGGTGGGGTAACTGTGAGGTTCTGTTAGGCGTGCCCGCCCGGAAAAGAGAACACCCTCAGTGACTCCACCAAGTGCTCACCTTGGGAGGTGGGATTATCTGCAAGCAGTCGGCTTTAGGAGGAGAGGTGAACTGAGATCACTCATATGGGTTTCATCCACTCGGTCAAAAATCCTTAAAAGCAGAGCTAGTGTCTCTGAGGATGAGGAAATCCCACCTCTGGGTGGAGGTGAGCTTCTGTCCCAGATCTGCCAACCTGTAGGTTGTCTCTACAGAGTTCAGATTTGCCTCGCCAGGCCTCATGTGGAGGAAGCAACACCTGGCAATAAATTACCTTCCCCTTTATCTCCCTGGATCTCTCCCTCCCCCCCGCCTCTTCTTCGTGGTTCTCCGCGCTCAGACTGGTTTACCAACAGAGTGTGGACACCACTGTTACTCTCAAGGGGTGTGGTGAGGACAGGACCCCATCTCTGTTTTGCTTCCTCCTGGAGGCTAACATGCAGCTCTTAATAAACAATCAGTGGAATGAAATGATTGTTAGTAATCATTGAAAATGGTTCTGGAGGAAATTAAACAACGTCTGTGAGAAAGAAGGTCATTTATTATGAAAAAATACGTCATTTAGCTTTCAAAATAAAAAAATTCATTATATAAGTGATAGACTCACACTGCTGAAAATCCAGAAAACAGAAGATAAGAACACCAATGAGCTTACGATCCTAACATGACTCGTGCTGGTCTTCTGGTATATTTCCTTCCGCTTTCCCTCCTGGACCCCTGTCCTATGCACATGCGGTTTCTGTGGAGTGCTTTGCATACTGCATGGAGTTATTATGATGTTTCGCTTTCCTTCCTCTTATTACCTAACCTTCATAAGTTCTCTCTGTCTCCCTCTCTCATACTTTGGCTGTTTAGGTAAAATTAATTTATGCCCACTGGTAAGGTGTACCTTTATTGAACCCTTTTTGGGTGCCAGGCCTTAGACCATGCATTTTCTATGGTTTATCTGTTTTTATCCTCAAGACAAATGTGTGGAGTATTTGGAAAGCATTGTTATCATCTCTGCTGTACAGATGAGGACACTGAGCCTGGGACTTGTTTTTGTTTGTTTAAGTTTTATAGGGGTTGGGATGGAACCCAGGGCCTTGCCCACGCTAGGCGAGTGCTCTACCACACAGCTACATCCATAGCCCTGGTAATGGAATTCGTGAAGACTGTGTCCAGAATACCAGGTGGGAGAACTCCTGAAGAACATCCTCCTTCTATGATCCTGGCACTTTCTGCTAATTCTCATGCTCTTTTCTTTTGAGATGCAGGATCTGCAGCTTATGGCAGAGCCTCCCTTTTTATCTTGTTCTGTAGATAATCGTATGTATGAAGACTCAACGCCAGCTCTGTATTTCCCCACCCATTGTGAACTCAGCACAGTGAAGCCTGCCTTTTTTCTTCTAGATGCATGATTACTGATGTCTTGCTCCTGTTCATGTTTTCAAATTGAGTTTATGTTCTAATAGTTTTGGAGAGGACAAAGCTGTGGTGTTTTTAAGTATGGGGTTGGTCACTGGTTGCTGTACCATTTTTTAAATTTTTTGCTAAACCTTTTGAAATCCACATGACCAGATATGTATTGGAGCAGACAGAAGAAGTATCAAATGGCCATCCAACCCGCATGGAAGGACAGAAAGTAAAATTAGTAAGTTAATAGATTAATTCAGTCCATCTATTGCTCAGTGTTCAAGCATTAGTAATGGGCACTGTCAGTTTGATCTCATAGATTTTTTTAGGTAAGTAGCAACTCCAGATGAGATGGGGTGTGTTCAGGGTGGTATGGCTGTAGACAGGTATGTAGTAACTCCAAATGCAGAATTCTCTCCATGTTTGGGTATACTTAAAGAAGCACTGTGAATTTTCATTGTCTTTTTGCTGTGTGTTCAACACATCAAAGCAAACTATGTCACACTGAAGTAAATGATTCTCAATATAATTTAGGGAATTTTAAGCCTAACTTCACTTCCTTAGCTTTCAGGCACTCCTGTATATTGCAAATAAGTGCCACAAAATAATAACTGCACATTGTGAGGTAGACGCTGGCCGTGGACATTTCTTCCTACTTTAGGCTGAGCCTAAACTGTTCAATTATTCCTGTTAAATGCTCATATCTAACTTGATATTAAGAGTCTGAGCAGGGCTAGTTCATGAATCAGGGTCACTGTTCTCCTCTCCCCTCTATTTAAAAAAAAAATGTGGTAAAACTGGGGGAGAAGGTTTTGGCCTAGAGACTTTTTGTATCTACTTCCTGAGCTATCATGTATGTCTTTCTGACCACCACACCAAAGGCCAACTCAGCCAAGGAGCAGTTACCCTTCTCAGCAAGAGCTTCGCTCAGTGACGAGAGCCACCTGCAAGAGGTACTTGAGGAGGGGACAGTGCTCCTTCTCCGTCAGGCTAGCTTGGTAAATAAGCTCTCTAGCTCTGCAGCAACGAGAAACGGGGAGCGCTAACCTGGAGCTGCACCTTTATACCAGCTGACGTACAAGGAGGTTCAGTTAGGGGATAGTTTTACTGGGATGTAGAAAATCTAAAATGTTATGATTTTATGTTTTCTCCAATTGGCAACAGGGTTGAAAACGGTCCCTGTGGTAACTGCTTCGTCCATGTGGTGAACTCGCCTTTGTCAGCATCTTAAAGGATGACTCAGTAGAAACTTTAAATCTCAATGGGAGTCTGCATTCATGTAGTCTCATGAATGAAGATGCTGAAAACTCTTGTTTGGCCTGGGGAATAATCACCTGTTTATTTTTATGTCTTTAAGTTAGAAAAAGGACAGATAGGATAGATCTCAGGAGAACTCAGAGGAGCCCTCCTCGGCTTCCTTTCACAGGGATCGCTGTGCTCAGTGGTGTAAGTGCAGTGATTCCTGCTGACTCACCTATGCCACAGATGTGGTAACAGCCTCAGCTAAGACAGTTCACATGTAAGGCCTTTAAAAACTATAAAATACTATGAAATGCACAGTAGGGTGACTATAGATAACAGTGGTGTACATTTATTTCACAAAGCAGGAAGAAAGAATTTGGAAGTTTTTTTTCTCCTCTGGGTGCTGGAGATGGAACACTACTGAAGGTTTTTAGTATAAAGAAATGATGAATGCCTGACGAGATAGATGTATGCAACATGATTTAATTATCACACGACAGGTACAAAAACATCACTTGTTATGCAGAGTCCATCAAAAATATATACATACTTCTGCAGCTTGCCATACTAATAAATGTCTGCTGTCCTAATAAATGTTTGCCATATTAATAAGTGGCCACCACTTTGAGCACCGCTTGTAGAAGCCAAAGGTAACTTGTATTAATCTCATTATATTACAATACATTTAGTATTAAAATATTTGTACAAGTTCTTCTTATACTGAAGTGTGTATATATTTTGAAGGGACTTTCTCTCTATATAATTTTATATCTTTATATAAGTTTAAATGAATTTAAGTTAAATGCTATGAAATATTAGGTAGAACTCTTTATAGAATACTTTTCTTATTTTCAGATATAAGATACGCAATTTATTCAATCTATTCAACATTCCAACATTTGAATAGACTGTAGCTGGTTGAGGTAGACCAGGAGGCCCATTGCAGCAATTAGGAACAATCAGAGTAGCTACAAAAATTATATTTTTAAAGACATCAGAGAATTATGGAAGAAATGAGTCCTAGATGACTAAAATTAGAGAAAGGAAAACAACTCTTCCACAGGAAGGTGATGACTGACAGCTTTGTTTGGGTTCCAGGGGCATGCGCTTATCGATCTTGGATGCAGGTAGATTGGACCTGGGCCTGCAGAGGGGACTGCAGAGGGACACGGCCACAGCAAAGCTTTAACCAACGTGGGACTGCTGGGATGAACTGCCACTGGTATCCAGATGTCCCTCTCAAAGCTTCATGCCTTCATAGGTGGGGCTTTGCCTGGATGACGGGTACGTGATGCTGGATGGTGTGTGATACTGGATTAGTTCGCTGACTGGTTTGGAATAGTTCTAGGTGGACGATGGATTTACTGAAGAGGGAAGACCCACCCGAATGTGGTGGCACCAACCAATAGGCTTGCAGCCTGGGTGGAGTAAAAAGGGGGAGCAGAAGGAGGGCTCACTTGTTTCGTGGGAGGAGCTCCAGTCCGCCTTCTCCTGGGATGTCTGTCTCCTGGCTTCCGGTGCAGCTCCTTCAGCCTTGCAGCACACACCATTTGGCCTCTTGATGCAGACTTGCGTGGGACTCTACAGCGAGCTCCAGGCCTTTGGCCTTTGACTAGATCCTCTGCACCCTCATCACACAGACAGGCCTTTCGCACTCTTCCATACCTGACTTGCAGGCAGCCATTGTAAGTCAACCTCGTAACCCCTCTCTGTATTATCGTACCTCATAGTAAATGTTTCTCTAGTGAGACCTGACTAAGGCAGCTTTTGGTACTGGAGAAGAGGGACTGTTGCTGTGACACTACCTGGCCATGTGGTTCAGGAGCCTTTGGGAGGAGTCTGGAAAGATCCCATTGGAGTTGCCGGTTGGAGAGTCAGCTGTAGAATGCTGTGAGCTGAGCTTGATGGGAGATTTTTGTTGAGATCAGTCAGAAGACCAGGATTCTGAGAATAATGCAGATAGTAAAAGCTAGGCCCAGGGGGTTTCTGTTGAGATCAAAGACTGTATAGGCAGTGGCTATCTAGGCTATGTGTGTTAGGTTTTTGCAGAAAATTTGTCTGTATTTTGCTCATATCCAGAAAAATTGAGAGAGATTGAGGTTAAGGGCAGGGGACTAATTAATCTGGTGGAAGAAATTAAGTGACAGTCTAATGTTAAGGTGGTGGCATGGCTATTATTGGTGGGTTTTAGTGAGCTGTACCTTGAGAATCCAGAGCAAATGGCCCACTAGAATGATGATTAAAAAGTTTTGAGTTTGGCCAGAGAGGAAGCTCCTGTAAAGTTGCAGCCTGAAAAGATGGAGCAGAGAACTTGGTTGCTGAAAAGATTAACATTAAAAACCTAAGAAGAGTAAAAGCTTGGTTTGTGAGTATAATTTATTCTAGAAATATGCTTATAATCCAAAACACTTGTATATCAAAGTGCATTTCCCCATAATAGTGGAAATTCAAACGATTTGTTCCACAACCCACAAATATTCACATTAAAAATGATTACAATACTGTAATACAATACAAAATAATAAAGAAAATATAAAATGTAAAGAAAAATAAACAAATTAACTTACACTTATCTTTTAAAACCTTTGTGGCTGGTGTGAGGGAGAGACAGGGGTTATTGTATAAAATGACTTTCCCTATTACTAATGGAATCACTGCTATCTATTGGCTCAGCGGAATCTTTTTCTTTTTGTGCAACTTTACTGAGGAACCCATTCAATGATGCTTGCTTTTGCCTTCTTTTGAGGATTTTGTGGAAATGTGACATTGCATTGTCATTAAACAGATTTATTGCTTACACTGCTATAACCTTATTTGGGTGGTGAATTTATATAAAGTTTTGCACTGTTCCCCACACTTTACACATCTCTCTAATCTCATCTGAAGTAAGAGATTGCTCCACTGTTTTCTCCTCCTCTTCTTCAGATGAGATCTCTATAAGCTCTTGCTGTTGGGCGATGATCACACACAATCCTGCAGAGAGAGGAAGGGGAAGTGGAAAGGGAGGGGAGAGAGAAAGGGAGGGGGAGGAGGAGAGGGACAGGGAGAGGGTAGAGAGGAAGAGGGAGAGGGAGAGAGAGAGAAGAAAAATTGGGTCAGTTCTGATTATGTGGTTTTGGCATCATCACTTGTTCATCAACTTAAAATTTATTAGAAATGCTCGTTTATCTTGCAGAACACTCAGAGGACAAGTTACAACCTAAGGTTTTACTTTGGAAACAGGACAATAGATAAGATGGCCTGGGGGGATCAAAAGAGCCAGCAGAACTCCACCCTTTTCAGACTCAAAACTGAAAAAGTGAAAAACTTTGCTTTGAGAAGAGACCTCTAGGGCTGGGGATATAGCTCAGTGGAATAAGCGCTTGCCTAGCAAGCGCAGGGTCCTGAGTTCGATCCCCAGTACCGCAAAAAAAAAAAAAAAAAAAAAGAGAAGAGACCTCTGGGCACCACGTTCCAGAATGCTGGAAGCTTAGGGAGTTTGTTCCTCAGGATTGGCTTTATAGCATTCAGCAATCCAGACACTTGGCCCCTACAGCTAGGGGAGAAGTCTGGCAACTGCTCTAGCTGGCAGAAGACCATGGCATCATCTACATGGTGTTGGTTTTAGATACATGCAGAATGCAAGAATTGTGGAGTCAGGAAAGCTTCCACCCAGATTTCAAAAGATCTGGGAGACCAGGCAGTGTGCTTCTGAGAGGGCAGTGTGTAAAGCTGTGAGTGCGAAGCTAAAAGTGCAGTGGAGACGCCTCATGGTTGGAGAAACCAGAAACATTATCTGGGGAAAGCCCCAGGAGTGAGAAAATCTGGCCTGAGAGAGAGGCTATGAAGGCCACAACCACCAGCAACACCCCAGAGCAAGGACCATGCAAGCCTTTTGGAGTTCATACCTTGCTACAGACTACCCTGGGTGCTGGACATGGATTTAATGTTTACCCTACTCGATTTGATCTCGCTTTGGTCCCGTTCCTTTCTATCCCCTTATTTTTACCTTTTGGAGTGGAAAAGTCCAGTTGAAACTGAAACTGTTAGGACTTTGGCAACTCTTAAAGATGAACTAAATGCATTTTGCATAAAGGGATTCATGCGCATGTTTTTGGGGGCAGGGCAGAATGTTATACCTAGGGGATCTCCCCTCAGAGCCTCAGGCACTGGTAAGTGGGGCTTTGGGGCAGTGGCTGGATGATAGGTATATGACACTGGATTGTGGGTAGGGAACAGCTAGTTTAGCATAGTTCTGGGTGTAGGTAATGGGAAGGCACCACCTCACAGGCTTGTAGCCAATCTGTGTAAAAGAAGAAAGGGGAACACACTGTCTTGTGGCATATATCACCTGGAGCCTTCTTTTCTTTTTGTTAATGATCAATTTCCATTATTACACATTCTGAGTAGTTACTGAAAGAGCCAGTCAGCTTTTTTTGTTTGTTTGTTTCAGAGAATAAAAATAAAATAGTATCATTCCTACAAGTGCAAGTAGCATTATTCCTTTTGTGACAAAGTTTATTCTACTCCTTTTGAGATTCAGTATCACATTACACTTAGGTTGTCTAAACTCTCTCAGAGTACACTTGTAGAAATATAATGAATATTAACAATCTTTCCACATCTACACTGAGGGAAATACATTCTTTTTAAAAATGAAATTAGAATCTCACAATAGGTCTACTATTCTTTTTCTTCTGTTTGAAGCCTCTATTCTATGCACAGTGTCTGGCACACAATCATTAATACCTAGACATGCACAGGGGAAAGAAAATATGAATGATAATAAAAAGATAATAACAATAAACAAACATTAGAAGGACACCACATAATGACAATTATTGGACTTAATATATTAGGAATGTTAAAATAATGTTCAAGAAAAGAGAGAGATGGAAAGAACAGATGAAACTATGAAAAATTCACTGGAGAATGGAAATCCTGAAAGTCATATGGAAAGTCTAGAAACATAAAGGTCAATTTTGAAGTTAAGGGTTGGGTGAAGTGGATTGAAAGCAGAATAAATACAGTAGAAAGTAGGACTAGTGAAGTAGAAGAGAAGTGGGTAGAAAATATATAAATTGAAGTGCAAACTGAAACACAGAAGGTGTTTCAATAAAGGTATAATACACACATGGTTATAGTCTTAGGAAAAGAAAAGAGGAACAGGGTAGAATAAAAAAATCATGACTAATAATTTCCCCAAACTGGAAGACATCCATTATAGACTTAAGCAGCTCAGCAAACCCCTATTAGAATTAACACAAAGAAAACTATATCTAGGGACAAAATATTAAAGTTGCTGAGAAATCAGATATTAAATGAAAATCTTTAAACACCCAGAGATATAGGCCATATTATCTGCAAAGTAGCACAAATAAACCTACAGCTGGCCTCTTGACTAGGATTACAGAAGCTAGAAGATGATGAAATGACAACTTCAACACGGTAAAATAAACTGTTAGGAAGGTTGAATGTCCCCTGTAATCTGTCAATGCCACAGGATTGAAAGAGGGAGCTCCAAAGGGTGAGTAGGTTCTGACAGCACTGCTCTCATGGTGCATTAGGGCTGTTTCTTGGGAATGGGTTGGTTATTGTGGAGAGGGTTAGGAACAGAAGGGGAGAATCCAGGCTCCTTCCCTCTATGAGCCTCGTATGCTGCGTGTGTTTGCTTATACTGTACCTCTGCCCTGTTATGACCTAGCAAGAAAGGTCTCACCAAGTGCTGGAGCTGTTCCTCAGACTTCTTGGTTCAGAACCGGTACATTTCTCTTGTTCAGTAATGTCTCCAGTCTGTGGCACTCTGTTAGAGCTGAGAAAGTGGGTGAAGACAACTGGCAACCAGAAATACTACACCTAGTTTAAATATTGTGAAAAGGTGAAATGAACACATTTTAGACAAATAAAAGCAGGGGGTTTGTGGAGAGTAGACCTCAGTAAAAAGCCAACAACATGAACAAAAACAACTGCCCCTACCAACCAAACACACCACAAAACACATAGCGCAGGAACTCACTCCAGGTGAGTACAGGAAAATGCAGAAGAAATAAAGGAGAAAGCAAATATAAGTGAACATAGGTTGTACAGAAATAAAAGGTGAGATTCAGAACCATGCAACTAGTACAGCCATGATGGAAATCAATATGGAGAATCCTCAAAAACTGAAACTAGAAATTCCATTTGACCGAGCTATTCCCCTTCTAAGTATCTTCCCAAAAGAGTTGAAAACATCATGTTATAGTGATACGTGCATACTCAGATCATAGCTGCAGAGTTCATGACAGCTAACTCTTGGAATCAGCCTGTGCATATGTATAGGAATTAGCAGATAAAGAAGATGCGGCATTTACACACAGTGCAGTACTGCTCTGCTGTGCGTCATTTGCAGAAGAACAGGTGGACATTGCGACAATAGTGTTAGATAAATCAGACACACAAGCTTAACTATCACAAGGCTGCTCTTATGTGAGAGACAAAGTAGGAATAATTTAAAGATCAAAATAAAAGATAATAGGAAACAGGGAGATAGATCTTTTGGAAACGGGAAGGAGATCTAAACATGGAGGGAAGGGAAAGGGCAGTAGGGAAAAGAAGGGTTACAGAGGGCTGGGAGATGGCTCAGAGGCACAGCACCTGCCTGGTAAGCACAAGGTCCTGAGTTTGATTCCTGGTACATAAAAAAAAAAGTTAGAGAATTAAGATGTGTTATGTATATGTACCAATTTGCCATGATGAATATAATCATTATGCATGGGAAACATATTCTAATAAAACAAGAGTACAGGCTTTGGGATCAGAAAAAAGAACCATGTTTTATATTCATGTCTGTCCTAAACAAACTCTAGAACAATGTCTCATGCAAAGTATAGACTCAGTAAAATTTTTCTGAATATTTAGTCCTATTCTAAAAAAGTTCTGATCTAGTCATAAAAGCAATTATTAAAATATGATTTTTTTGTTGAAGAGAGATTAATAAGAATTAGATCTTACTTCTTTAATAACTTTATCATTTATCTCATCTTTCACTACATATATATATGACTTCTACACATTTAAGTCACACCTCTCATTCTGTTCTCCTTAAAATAATTTCTGCTCTCTTAGTTTTTCTAATCTTTTTATCTTCTGTTTTTAGTGCATATCTACTTATTACAGTGTTGTAACTTACATTTAATTATCCACGGAATCAGTAAAAATCACAGGCCTAGAAGAAATGAAGTGGACAGCCACTTCATTAAACCTAGCATCCTCGTTACTGATAATAAAAAGCAGAGTTGGAACCGAATGAAGAAACTACAGGCTGATGATTCAGGGGGAAGGCCCAGAAATTAGGTTTAAGTGGGGGAGATATGAGTGTTGGAAAAGAGTAATTAGTGACAGAAAATCCTGGGACAGGTGGACTCTCATTCTAAGGAGAGAGTTATAAAACTGGAGATAGAAGATTTTCGTGGTTGTCAAGCACTGCTTAGCATTTTGTTGTATTTGCAAAGTGAAGCAAGTGCGTGGTCTACCCTGCAAATTATCTCTTTAGTATTGGTATACGTTATTTTTAATTGAGACACAGTCATTGTTATTTATGGGGTATGGTGTAGCATTTAAGACATACACTGTATACGTGCAATGACCAGGTCAGGATAATGGCATAGCTGTCACCTCAAGACATAACGTTTCTTTGTGCTGGGAACATTAGAATCCTCTCTGTGTTACTTTGAAATATCCCACTAACTGTCAGGAGTGGCGGTCCATCCGGCTGTGACCAAGCATTAGAAGTTTTGCCTCCTACCTACCTGCCCCTGGCGCTGCCTGACCACCCCTCTCCGACGCTCCTTCCTAGGTTCAAGAACTGCTATTCTATTCTTGGTTCCTTTGAGATCAACTTCGGCTCCTGGGGATTCTTTGGAGGAAGTCACCATCAGTCATCCTGGTTACTCCTCATACTTAGGGCAGCACCCGCCCCTGAGAAGGCCTGTGAGGTACCCCAGGCCCAGCCCATGGCCATCTCCTTCCCTGCACTCCACAGGAGGGTCTCCTGACCTGCCTTCCACTGCCGTGGCTGCCTGACCCTTCTTCAGTGGGTCAAGCTTATTCCTGCCTTGGCGCTTGCTGCCC
The DNA here is from genome assembly GCA_004027595.1 of Dinomys branickii. Classification (NCBI taxonomy): domain Eukaryota; kingdom Metazoa; phylum Chordata; class Mammalia; order Rodentia; family Dinomyidae; genus Dinomys; species Dinomys branickii. The sequence continues at coordinate 134,134 of PVLD010001021.1, read as the reverse complement.
CCCCCCCCCGCCCCAGTGCCTTTCCTCAGCTCGGTCTGCTTCCCTCGGAGCCTCAGTGTGAGGCCTTCTTCCCAGAAAGCCCTCCTGTACACAGGACACACTTGGCTTTGCCTGCAGCCCTGGCTGCTGCGATCAGGAACTCTGTGGTGTGCTTGCTTGTCGTCTGTTTCTCTCCACGGAGTGTCAGCTCCGTGGCACCAAGGCCCTTGGCGGGGAACCGAAAGCTAAAATGGGTCATGCTGGAGCGACAAAAGGATGGTGAGAAATGGAAATAAGGAGGCGAATGAAGCAGTGGGGCTCACGCCAGGAAGCAAGTGGCAGCTCTCCCGGGGTGGAGGCGGTCAAGGGAGGGTGTGAGACGGGTCGTTCTGAACCCTCGTGTGTGGTAACGCTAGGCGGGTCCCGCCTTGGACCTGACTGCGGAAAACAAGGCTTAGGGAGGCAGAGGCGGGAAGCGTCCTAGAGGTCTTGGCTTGCCAAGCCTCCCAAAGACTGATGAGTTTCACGTTCATAGCAGTGTATCGATACTGACACGGGTGTATGGGGGAAGCGAGCTGTAATTTCCGCAGCTGCTCATAAGACGCTTGCGTCGGGCACTGTCTTTCCATGCCTTTCAAACAGAAGTCTGTAATCATTTCTTAAAAGTTAAGCTTTTTTGGTAAATAAATAATATATTCAAAAAAGTGTGTATCATCAAGCCCTGCCCCCAGCCCTTGCCCCGCAGCTGCGCAATGCTTTTCTTTCATAGACAACTAGCGGTGATATATTCATTTCTTGTATATATTTCTGGAGATATTACTCCTGTGTGTCTACACCTCTGTCTATATCATCAAAGCCTTCCCTATAAGATATAAATGATGACATATCAGATATACCAGATTTAATTTTTTCCTTAATGTTTTTTGGAGATGAGTCCCTATCAGTATCCAAAAAGCTTCCTTAAATTTTCAAAACAAGCTATGTCAGAGTCTGTTTTGTGAGTTATAATAATTAGTTTAACCAGTGATTGTTTTGGGGTGGGGGGACAGAGTCTCACTGTGTAGCTCAGCCTGTCCTTGAACTTGCAACTCTCCTGTCTCAGCTTCCTACATGCTAAGATTATGTGTGCCATCGTATGAGGCATAGCCAGTCAGTCTCTGTGGTTATGTGGCTATTTCTAATCTTTTGCTAATACAAAGGATGCCACAGTGTGGAGCCTTCTGTAAATGTGAGCTTGAACATGTGTGCATCCAAACGGATGACGACAGATGCCTAGAAGAGACACTGCTGGGCCCAAGGCTCTGCGCCTTTGGAAACTGAACACGATTGCCAAAGTGCCCTCCTCAAGGTTATGCAATTTAATCTCTACCCGTGATAGAGGAGAGCGCCTGACTCCTCAAACCCTCATACACAGCATTTTCTTTTCTCTCTCTCTCTCTCTCTCTCTCTCTCTCTCTCTCTCTCTCTCTCTCTCTCTCTCTTTTTTTTTGCCATTCTGGAGATCGAACCCAGGGCCTTGCAAGTGATAGGCAAATAAACGCTGTACCACTGAGCTGCCCCCTCACCTTCATACAGTGTTTCATCCCAGTACTAGGGATTGAACTAGGACTTTCCTATTGAGCTACATCCTCAGGGCCCCTTTTTATTTTTATTTTTTAAAAAAGGGTCTCACTAAGTCACTAAACTGCCCAGGCTGGGCTTGATCTTGTGATCTTCCTGCCTCAGCTACCCAGGGTGTTGGGATTTCAGGCATTAATATTTGTCAAATTTAAGGCTAAAAACTGTATGTCGGTGTAGTTGTAGTTTGCATTTCTTTTATTACAACGGAGTTGAGTATAATAACTAATGTTAGGGCTGGGCGTAATCCCGGCACTGCAAGGCTGAGGTCGGAGGATTGCTACAAGTTCGAGACCTGCCTGGACTACGAAGTGAGTTCAAAGATGGCCTGAACTGCATAGCAAAACCTTGTCTCAAAAAGACCCAACAAACAAACAAAAAAACCTAATGTTAAGAACCACTTGTATTTACTTTTCTATAAATGGGCTATTCTATCAGTAGGGTTTTTCTTTCAGTCCTTTAAATATACCATCCCACTGTTTACTTTGTTGCATGTTTATGGAGCAAAAGTACACTGTTATTCATAATCTTGTTCGTCTATACCTAAGGTGCCTCCACCCCAACACTGTTACTAACTTTTTTTGATTACTTACAGTTGGAATATGACAGGCCTCCTTGTAGTTTTTTTGGTATTTATGCTGCTTAGTGTTTTCTGAGCCTCCTAGATTGGTGCTTTGCAGTCCGTCCTTAATTATGGAAAATTCTCAGCCATTCTTTACATTTTCCCGTTTCTTCCCTCTTCACCTGGTACACCTATTACACACAAATCACCCTCTGTGCAGCTGTCCCACAGATCTGTGATGTTCTGATCCACCTCTTGTTTTTGTACTTCAGTCTGAGAAACAAACCTTCAAAGTCCTTCATTCTTTCTCCTGCGCTGTCAAGGGTCAGCCAGTGAGCGCATGGGGGTGGCCTGTGTTTCTGCCACAGCGTTTCAGACATCTAACACTTTAGATTCTTGCTTTTAGCTGCCACCTCTCTGCTTCCACGAGTCGTCTGTTCTTGCCTATGGTCCATGTTCTCCACTGGAGCCTTTCTGCACGTTAACTGCTACTTTAAGTTTTCAGTGTGAGAATTCCAAGGTCTCTGTTGTAACAGTCTGGGTCTTGCTTTGCTTCATCTCTTCAGGATTTTTTTTTTTTTTTTTTTTTTTTTTTTTTTTTTTTTTTTTTTTTTTTTTTTTTTTTTTGCTTGCTTGCTTTTTTGCCTTTTCACATGCCATATATATTTTTTTTTCTGAAAGCTAGATGTGAGGTATTGAATTAGTTACTGAGGTAGAGAGGCCCTGTGTGTGAGACCTGATACTTATCTGGCTGAATGAACTGCTTGCTGTAGTTGCAGGTGTCAGGCTGAACTTTCTTTAGGGTTTCCTACAGATTACCTAAATAGGGTGTAATTCTTTTCTTTCCGGTGCTGAGGATTGAACTCATGCTAGGCATTCTTTGTCACTGAGCTATATCGCCAGCCCTTTTTCTGTTTTGAGACAGGGTCTAAGTTGCCCGGGCTGGCCTTGAACTTGTGCTCTGCCCGAGTATCCAGGAGTACAGGTGTGTGCCCTGGTGCCAGCAGGGTCTTAACTCACAGTCCCCTTAGCTCTGTGATATGCAAGGTGTGGAGGTGAGGGTGTGTTTCATGTCACTGTGCTTACCTCTGTTGGCCTTCTGTGGGGACCAGAGGGAGCTGGAGTTGGCTACTTCCATTCTTAGCTTAGGCTCTGTTAGCCCTGGTAAATGGTTTTCCTTGAAGGCAGCTTCTGGGTATGTTTCACAATGGTTATGCTCCCCTCCCTGTGAGGGAGTTTTCCTCAGGTCTTCACAGTGGGAAGCTGGTAGGCATCCTGGACATAAAACAGGAAAGTGTTGTGGTTCTCCTGAGACTGGGCACACTGAGTCTTTCATTCTCAAACTTGTCCAGCAGCTGTATTTTCAAGCGCTCACCCTTTTTCTTGGCAGAGTTGGGGGTTGAACCCCAGACCTCTAGGATGCTGGGCAGGAGCTCCACCACTGAGCTCCATCCCGGGCCTCAAGCGCTCTGACGGACGGGCCTCCAGCTGGCTGTGACTCCGTGTCTGTTTGCCTCTGCAGGCCTCAGGGCAGCAGTCTGTCCTGCGACCTCGACTATCTGAATAATCTTAGGGGAGTTCCCAATTTTGAGTTTGTGCAGCTTCTTTCTTGTGTAGATGGGAGCCATGATGCCTCAACTCTATGCGTCAGAGAAGTCGGCAGGCGTTGGAGTTTCCTGACGGGTAGGAGTGCTTATCCAGGTGTGAAATTAGTCCTTCTTGCTATGGACAAACAACTAAAACATTTCTTCATTCATTTTTTGAATTTATTCTGCCCTCCCATGCAAGTCGGAGCAGATTTTATGCGTGGCTGCTCAGTACCTTTCATAGTCTCTTTTAGGCATTTGGATTCTGTGACACAATTAGAAAGGCCTTCATAACTCAGGTTATATAGACTTTTCCCACTGTTTCTTTTAATACCTCTCATGATTTTACTTTAGCAGTTAAATGCTTGCTCCATGTGGGTTTTACCCTCATTTACAATATGAAGAGTTAATACTTCTTACCTTCGCTAGTTGACTATTCAGCTGTTTCAAAACCATTTTCTCAACAGTTCACTTCCCTGTACGGGTTGACAACTATCTATTAAACTCCAATATGTATTGGGTTGTATTTTTAGAATCTCTGTTCTGTGTTACTGCTTAATCTATTATATATATGCCAATATGAATTATGTAATCATATGTAATATAAATTATTTATTGAAGGTTTAAATTATTTAAACTTATTATACTGCTAGTTACCTCATTGTTCTTGTCAAACACTTTCCTGTCAATTTAAACTTACTTTTCTATATTATTTTTAGTAGTAATATGTCTACATTAAAAAAATCTTTCTGGCACTTTTATTGTGATTATGCTTTTTAAGTTAATATAGGGAGGACTGAATATTTCTAAAATTGAGCTTTTCTACCTAGGAGTTTTATATGCTTTTTCATTTGTTTAAGTCTTATTTTGTATCTCTAAGGAGATTTAAAAATTTCTTCCAATACGTCCTACACATTTTTTGTTAATTCTATTCCCAGAGATCCTGTCTCTCCTACTGTTTTTCCCTTGTTGCAGCTGGGGTCTTTTCCTTCATTACACCTTCTACCCAGTGGTTGTCGTGTGCACTCAGTGTAATCGTTTGTTGAGTGTATACACTTGCTATTTATTTCTGTATTTTTATTTTGTGGGAACATATTACTAAAAAACTAAAGACATCGGCCTGTCATGATAAAAGGCATTGATGCATCGGGGAATCTGAAGTCCCAGACTTTGGCCTCCCCCTTTTCACCTGTTACCTAACCTTAGAAGATGGGCTCCTCATTTGTAAAACGGGGTAACACAGTACTCACCTCGCAAAGCACAAAAGCACGTTGTAGAGTCCGAAACACAGGAAGAAGTCAGTAAGTGTTGGCTGCAGTGGTGCTACCCTGTTACCAAGCTCATCGCCACCTGCAGAGTCAGAATGGCAACAGACTTCAGTCTTCCCGCACCAGGACTGTCCATTCCATCCCTCACTCTTCCTAAGCAGAAGTCCACGAGTGCAGTGAAGGGCTGGAGAGCGGGGTTATGCTTATGGGAAGGGAGTGAAAGGATTCTGTGCTGATGTGCACTGCGGGAGGTGTCCGGGGAAATTAAGGGGGACACAAGCTAATGAACAAAGCAGCGGAGGTGAACAGAGCTTTTTTTCTTTCTTCAAGTGGCCACCTCAAATTTATAGAGGATTTTATAGCTTACCGGTCACTTTATATATGCATTATACCAACTTTAGCTGGGGAGCAGACCCCACTAGGGCCTGCAGCCACATGGGGGTTGGAGGACATGCTCCGGACCTGTGGACTCCTGTCTGGGTGCTTGTGCCTCTTCACAGCCCTCTTGACTTTGCTTGTGATTTAATCCCATCTGGGTCTAAGTACTAAACTGACAGCAGGAAAGACAGATGGAAAGCATGATAGAAAACTCAGGAAGAGGGAAAAACATTTTGAGAAGCAATAGCAGAAGAGAGCTCTGGGAATTGATCAATAACAGAATTGCTGAATGAAAACATGCAGAAATGTACAGGGGAGCTATACTTGATCTTAGTCAAGGGGAAGAACTAGGTCAAGGAGAATCTCACAGAGGGCGTGCGGTGTACCACCTGTTTTGCGTGCATGTTTTCTTGTATTCCCTTCTGGGGCAGGTGTTTTTCAGCCAGCTACACCACGCACACCTAGACAGCAAGGCCACAGGCTTATCCCAGCTGGTGAGCACCGACACCTCAACGCAGGGCCTCGTGGTGAGGGCAGGCCTGTGAAGGAAGCGTGAGGGTGTCAGTCCTGGAGGAAGGTGAGCACTGGAGAAAGACGCTGCTGTCAGTGGGGAGAGGAAGAACCACCCGGCCAGGCCAAGCTGCCAGCAGCTGGGATTGGGCGTGCAGATGACAGGAGTACTAAACCAGCTGCAGTGGAAGAGAGCGGCCCGAAGGAAGAGGCTGCTTCTATCTGGAGAAGTGCTTCATCAGCGACTTTGCCCTCTCTCACTGCTGCATAGCTTTTAAAAAGTGACAGTCACTACGCTGCAGGCTGCAGGCTTCGGAAGCAGCCACGGTCTTTGCTCATTGGACGACAGTCTAAATTCAGACCTAAAGAATGTGGCTGCAGACAGCTGGTGGAAACAGTCCCAGCCCTGTCTCCTGGGGCAGTGTCCACGTGCTGCTCTCCCCTTACCAAGCGTTCTGGGTCTGCATCTCTGCCTCGCGCCCGCCTGTCTCCATCAGTTTGCTTAAAGTAGCCCAGCCTGGTGCATTGTGCCCGAGCGGTCAGGAACACCCGTTTCCGCGGGCGCTGCCGGCCACCTCTGTGGTTAATGAGAGCTACTCGAGTGAGTGGTTTACGAGAAGTGGCACTTCCTCCCCAGCCTCTTCTATCTGCCACCGGGCAGTTAACGTTACAGCGTTTCTGTACCACCGCGGAGGTGACTGCAGTAAAAACCGCCCTCCTCTAGAAACTCGTGAGCAAGACGCACTGAGCCGGTCCCCGACACCCAATGGGCCTAGACTGCGGCAAAGGGGTGTGGGAGGGGAAAGAGGGGGAGGACCACCCGGCCCCTCTCTTCGTCCTCCGCACCTGCGGAGCTCGTCCTGCACCCCGAGGACAGAGGAAGGTCACTCCAGGTCGCCAGCACCTCCCGCGCCCCCGAAATTTGCAAATTCATTGCTCCCCGCATCTTTGGGCGAAACCCTCCCGTCCGGAGCAGGGGCCAGCTCCGGAGCTTCACCTCCAGCTTTAGCTGACTGGGGGGGGGCAGATCTGACGCCCGCGGGGTAACGAGGCTCCCCCGCAGGGGTTTTATATCTGCTTTGGACTTTGCTTCGGACTCGCACGCGCTGCGCTCAAGTCTCGGCAACTTTCTCCATCTTGACCCGGAGTCGGGGCATTTCTAAGACAATGTGAACAAAGAGCAGCAGAGGAAGGAGCCAGGGCCCGCGGGCGAGCTGCGGGGCGAGCTGCGGGGCGAGCGCTTTTGTGCCGGAGCCCCCGCACGCACGGCGCGCCCCGCCGCCTCTCCGGCTGCTCGGCCGGACAGCGATTGTCTTTGTCCCTGCCTGCGGCTGGGCGCGAAGGCCGCTGGCCAGAGCAGGCGCCAGAGCCTGGGACAGAGGCCGGGCTCGCAGGGCAGCACTGCGCAGGGACGCGCGCCCGCGCCCCAGGGTCCCCGAGCGTCCCGGGCCCTGGAGGGACGCGCCGCGACTCGCCTTCCCTCCCCGAGCCACCGCAGGGCTGGGACGGCTCACCTCGTCCGCACAGTGGGGCTGGGGCGGAGGGAACTCGCTGGCGCTCTCCGCCCCCGCTCCCCGAAGACGCGCGCGCGTCCGGGCGGGAGCGAACTCGGACGCTGAGGCGGGGCTCTGGCGCCCCCCTGCCGACCGCCGCAGCCCAGGCTGAGGGCGCAGCGCGACGCCCCTCACAAGCCGACACGGTGGCCACATCTGCAAGTGCGCGCGTGTGCGCGCGTGTATGTGTGCGTGTGTGCGTGTGGGTGCGCGCGCGCGCGCGCGAGTGTAGACTGACATCCAACTGCCTCACCTGCAAACAGTGTGCGCGACTGTGTGCTTGCTGGAGAATGAAAGAGAAACTGCCAGCCCAGCCAGGCCCCCGAAACCACCCCTTCCCTTCAACCCTCTCAACTCCTAGTGCATAACGCAGTGCGCGATCTCGGAGTCCCCGCGGAAACCGGTGCCCAGGCCCGCTCTGCACCCACGCCGCGCGGCGAGCTGGGCGCGAGGCGACCGTCTCTCCCTCCGCAGGCGCACCTGCAGTCCCGGGAGACTCTTGCCTCTGGCAGCGCATCTCCGCTCGGCTTCTACTTCGGAAGCCCGGGCTCCTCCGAGGTCTTCCCAGGAAGTTGCGCGCTCTGCCGCGCCGCGCCCGGCCTGCCGCAGAGCCGGCGGCGGGCGCGGCGGGCGCTAGGACCGCGGGGCGCCGGGCGGCGCGGCGCTACCTTAAACCCAGCCCAATGCCGCCGCCTGCGCCACTCTGCGCGCGGCGGGGCTGCGCAGGAGGAGCGCTCGGGCCTCGCTCCGGCCGGCGCGGCGACACCTGTTCGCGGCAGCCCGGCGCACGCGAGCTCCGGACGGCTCGCTTCGCCTCGCCGCGCCGCCGCCCGCGCACGGCCGCCGGCCTGGCCGCGCCTCGGGGGACTCTGGACCCTCGCCCTGGACGCCTAAAGTTTTTCTTCTTTTTGTTTTATTATTACTGCTTTTTTTTGCAGGGGGACGGGGAGGGAGGAGCGGTCGCCGCCACCAGCCTGAGATTTTTTACCCCCTTGGAGGATTCATGCTGCTGTCTGCAGAGTCGGTTAGAGAGTAAAAACAGCGCATGCCTTCCCGGAGTCAGGATCCGCAAATTCTGACGTAGCCCGTGCATCTTAAAAACCCCTAGAATAACGCCTAGGCATTTAAGTGGCTATGGTCATTCCGCTCGCAGAGCAGATGGAGAGACGACGGATCTTTCTCCTCCTTACAGCCGGTTGGGATGAAGACCTCGCCTGCTGAGCGCTGGGGATCTATCTATAGAGATGCAGTTAATAGATAATGTTCGCCAATATGTCAGTGTGCGAGTATAAAGTGGTGGTTTCTTAGACTCGCAGTTTGACCTTGAACCTCTGCCAGTGAAACAGCAGATTACTTTTATTTATGCATTTAATGGATTGAAGAAAAGAACCTTTTTTTCCCTCTCTCGGCGACCGCAGTACGGGAGGGGAGTTGGATATACCTCGCCTAATAGCTCCTGGGTTGACACCATCATTATTGTTTATTCTTGTGCTCCAAAAGCCGAGTCGTCTGATGGCTCCCTTAGGTGAAGTTGGGAACTATTTCGGCGTGCAGGATGCGGTACCGTTTGGGAATGTGCCCGTGTTGCCGGTGGACAGCCCGGTTTTGTTAAGTGACCACCTGGGTCAGTCTGAAGCAGGGGGGCTCCCCAGGGGACCCGCAGTCACGGACTTGGATCATTTAAAAGGGATTCTCAGGCGGAGGCAGCTCTACTGCAGGACTGGATTTCACTTAGAAATTTTCCCCAACGGTACTATCCAGGGAACCAGGAAAGACCACAGCCGATTTGGTAGGTATACCATTAACCCCGTGGTGTCCGCGCGAGGACGTTCCCACCCTAACTGTGCGAAGGTGGCGGTGGCTGGGCGGGGGATGCGGGAAGGTATCTCTTTCTCCCCGCTTTCTAGCCCTGTCTTGCCAGCTCAGGGAAAAGAGAGAGACAGGAAAAAAAAAAAAAAAGCCTCCGGAATTGCAGATCTCCTGCTGGCACTAGTGCAAGTCTACATTGAAAGGCTTTTAAAAAAATAAAGGGGTTATGATTTATGAATATAGCACAAGTCCCTAGTTGTTTTGCATCATATACGCGGTAGAATGAGGTTTACAAAGTTTCTTTTGAATGGACTCATTGCACGAGCTTAAAGCTTTAATCATTAACTGCTAAGAACTTAAAATGCACTCAGTTCCCTTAAATCAGTGGGTATCTGGTGTGCAGATTAAGATCCCCCTTTTCCTCTAATAAGTATTCTCTTGAATTGTAAATCAATCGTATTGTTTCCCTTCCCACCCCGCCCCACCCCCTTGCGGGTCAGAAAGCCCAGTAGGCGAAGCTTGCTGACCGAGGGTTCTGTTGGGAGGGGGCCTGAAGTCAGGGTTTGACTTTGTGAGCAGCTCCGGCAGAGGTGGCCGGGGAAAATGATTTGGGAAGGGGCGGGACTCTGGTCAGGCGAGTTTGTCCTTCCAGCTATCAAGTTATAACCTCTGCGTTTAAATTTCCATAGTGTGCAGGCTTGCGGGGGGCTGGGTGGCCGGTGCTGTCTCTCCTCGTGTGTGTGCGCGCGCGCGTGCAAAATCTGCGAGCTAATTTTAAAGGGCATTCCGAAGATTTCATTTTCCAAGGAGGGTATTTGTGACTCAGCACCGAGGGCTGCAGACTGGAGGGTGGCGACTCTGCCCACTTCGATGCCTGCACACACGTGCCTGGTAGGCACCCGCAGCCCTTCAGCACGAAGTCAGCTAACGCAGTCCTGATTGGGGTGGAGACAAGCCCCCCCCCCATTTTAGAAAAGCGAGCTTGGGTAACCGGAGTGTTGGAAGGAGTTAACTTCCGCGTGAACCCACCTGACAATACTTAAACTAGGTCGTAAAACACAAAGTCCTGTAGTGCTTTTTCTCCCTCATGCTTTAATGCCAGATGTTGAACACAGTCTAACTCCACGCCTTGCTTCCTGGGGCTGTAGGTGATGCCAGAGGTGAGACGGGCTCAGGTCTGGAGTGGGGGCGACTCCTGGTACAAAGGCCCAGGATTTTCTCCTTCTGCTTACTTTTTTTTTTTTTTTTCTTGGATCTTTCTGAGACAGGGTTTCGCTCTGCAGTTCAGGGTGGCCTTGAACTTACTTTGCATCCCAGGCTGGTCTCGAACTCGCTTCGATCCTCCTGCCTCAGCCTCCCGAGTGAGTGCGGGGATTACAGGAGTGCGCCACCATGCTGGACTCCTTTTGCCTACTCTCCAGCCTGAGCCCAAAGCTGAATCCAGTAAATTTCTCTACCCGTCTTCTCTTGTTGCTTACGGAAAAAAAAAGTTGTATCTCTGCTGTGCAATTATTCAGCTAAAATATAAGCCCTCCTCCCACCGCGGAAGCGAGGCCGCTGTGGCTGCGGCGAAGACTAAACTTTGCTAGAAGTGCTTTTCGGTCTGGCCGCTTTAAGGGCGGCCGCCTGCTCAGCGTTCGGCACCAGAACAACAGGCAGTGGGCGGCCAGGTGGGGACGAGGGCGTTGGGCCGCGTTGCCCCCTGCCGGGCTCGCGGGGTGCGGGGACGCGGGCGGGGTACCCCCCGCAGGGCCCCGGGCCAGCGCTGGGGCCGGCAGGTGCGGGTCAGCGGCCCCGCGGTGCACTTGGCGGGGCCCGGCCCGCTCCGCGCGGTCCTAAACGCGCTCGCTTTCTGGCTCCTTTTGCAGCCGGCTCCGGTGCGCCCTTCGGGGCTGCGGGGACCCCTGGTGCGGGGGGCGGCGGGCAGCGTGCACATGCTTCTAGCCGCGTGTAGAGACTCTGATCTTTCTCTCTGTCCGGGCTCAGCCCCTCCGCTTTCTCTTTGTGTGCGATTGTGGTCCAGAGGCCGCCGCCCGGGAAGCGCGCGGGTTTGCGGGGTGGGGACGGCTGCAGGCGCGCGCTGCTGCGGGCGGGCCGCCGGCGGCGACGGGGGACGGGCTGAGGTCGCACCGGAGCTCCGCCGCCGCGCCCCGGCCCCTCCCCTCCAGCCTAGCGCGCGGCGGCTTGCGAAGGGCCGGTGCTCGCCGCGGCGTCCGGGAGCTGGGTAGGGGCCGGCCTGGCGAGCCGCCGCCGCGGGGAAGGGTGGGGGTGGGGGCACAAAGGGCCGCGCGGGCGGGCGGAGGGGGCGGCGTGCTATTGTTAGCGGCTCCCGGGCGTGGGGCTCGGGCCTCGGGCCGGCGTTCCTGCCCCCGCCTCGGCGCCGGCCTTGCGCGCCGGGAGCCCGGGTGCGCGAGGACGCGACGGGGGCGCACAGCTGCGGGGCGCCGCGAGGGCCAGCTGCATTGTGCGAATTTCCCGGCCGCAATGCCCAGAGCAGCGTGGCCGGCCCAGGCGCGGAGACCGTGGAGTGTGCCAGTTAGGGCTGCTTCTTGCACCTCCACCCCACCGATGGCTTTTTTTTTTTTTTTCCACGCAGTCACCTTTGGGATAGGACGTTTGGCACAGGCCATCGAGGCATCAGAAATTTAGTAGCTCTGCCACCGAGGAGGGTAGGACGCGAGGGTGGGGACCATACGGGTAGGCAGAGCAGGTGGGGGCGTCCTGGGGTGAGCGGGCAAGGACTGCAGGTACCACGGCTGGACAGGGGCCCTCGAACAAAAACGGCTAGATCTCACCCCGCCCGGGTCCTAGAGGTTGGAGGAAGGTGTCGCTAAGGAAGTGACATCTCCTTCCCAGCTCGCTCAGCACCGTGCGTCCCCGGCTGCGAGCTGGCAGGTCGGCCGGCGCGGTGCGGGGGAAGGGCTCACCCCTGTTGGCTAGAGCTGAGTGGGTGGCTGGCGCGGTGGGGGCGGGGAGGATGCGAGGCGGCGGGAGGGTTATTTAAGTCTTTCATCAGTTGCAGCGAGAAGCGGCCCCCGGGGTGACGGCAGCGCCTTGGTCTCCCGCTGCTGCCTCTGCGGCAGGTCCCAATATTAGCAACCTCTGCGGCGCCGTGCGCAGCGCGTGCGGGAGTGTCCTTCCCCGCCCGCCCGCCTCTGCCAGAGACCAGGCTGCGGCGGTGGCAGCGCTAGGACCCGGCGGCGCGGGCGGCGGAGCGGTGGCTGCAGGGGCCGAGGGGCTGCGCCTTCCGCGTCACACCTGGCAGTGGGGCCGCGCCTCTGCCGCCTGCTCCTTCCCGGCTGCGCCTCCCGCCCCTCGCTCCTGCCGGCGCCCTCCGCTTGGAGTAGCCGTGGGTGGGGGTGGGGTGCGTTTACACCCTCATTAAAATAGAAGGTGCGTTTTTACCTGAAATGGAACAGCAGAAGGAAACGTGCTGGAAGGATGATTTCTGCCGCCCGCCCCCGTGCAGCCGCAGGTGACTGCAGCTGCTGGCGAGCTCGGCTGGCAGTGACCCAGCGCGCAGTGCAGGGGACGTGGGTGGTGTGGGGCTGCTCCCGGTTCCTGCAGGACCAGCAGCCTGCAGAGAGGCTTAGGTAGAGTTTAGAGGGAGACATTTGTCTTTTTGCTGGGGTGGGGGGCGTGAAGACGAGGTTGAGCCAGGAGAAGAGCTGGGGATGCAGACCTGGGGAAGACTGTGGGGGGGTCTTCATAACCATATTTTCACTTTTAAAGTGGTCTGACCTTGCTACATGGGGAAAGCGGGGAGCAGAAAATCGACAGGGCAGTGGTAACGTAGAGTAACACAATAGTGTGCTCAGGCCTGGGCAGCCCAGGCAGGCCGCCCTCTCGGGTGGGACTTTATCTGGACCCAGATGAGCACCCAGACCTAGGCTGTGCACGGGGAGGGAGGCAGGTGTCAGGCCCGGGCTCCGTCAAAGGGGAAAACAGGATAGCGTGATTTTTTTTTTTTTTAATAAAGGAAGGGTTAAAAACATTTATTTCAAGAGTTTTGCACTTTAAGACAGTATGTTCTTGGTAGTGTGTCTTGCTTTTCAGGGCCTCATGAGGGGTAGGACTGCCCCTTTTTAGGCTTGCTTCAGACTCTAGAAAGCTTGTGGGGTTCTCCTTCCATTCAGTCGGTTATTTCCTAAGCAGACTCGGAACTTGCAGTTCCAAATGGCTCCCTCTCAGGCGCATGCAGACCGGAACTTCTGGATAAGGACTCGGGGGTGCTGACCTGGACCCTGGGGAGGGCTCTTAGGCTGAGCTGAAGCTCTGCCAATAAGGGGAAGGCAATGACTTTTGTCAGGTCATGATGTGCCCGTTTCTGTCTGTTCATATGGGTGTATATGAAATATTAAGATGCCCGTGTTAGTTTTTTCTTGGTATTGGCAGGATAGAGGAAATTCACATGCATTCAGTTATTAATTCAGCAAACTGTTCGTAGGTTCCAGGAGGCTGGGCCAGCGTCGGGTTAATGATCCGTTTGGGCAGTGGGAGGGAATTCCCATCAGCCCTGGGGCTGATCACTAACAGCTCTGGAAATGGGGGAGAGACAGAGGCTCGAGGTGACCATTTTCCTGAGGTGGTGTGCACATGGCCCTATTTCTCACTGACCCAGGGCGATATAGGGCATCATCAAACCACACGAAGCCCAATAAATGCATCCTGTTTGGGACTGTTGGCTGCATGTGTCCTGACCTTGTGTGTCCTGGGTGCCTCCATTGCCACACCTTCCTGTGGCCCTGTGAGCTGAGGCTGTCTTGGTTGTATCCAATAGGAGGGACAGCGGCTCTGATACTCTGGGGAGGGCCTTGAGTTTTACTTTTGGGCACAATCCCATCATTGCCTTCTTTCCTCCGTTCCTTCTTTCCCTTTGTCTCCCCTTGGTCACTAGGGGCTCAGGTGTCACGACAGAGAAGCCTTCTCTTGGGCTGATCGAATCCCGCATCTTCGGTCTGCACGGTGCTTACTTGTGTTTGCAGGGTTAACCCGGGGCAGGCTGGCCGGAAGCACCTGCTGGATACCAACCAGCTGTGGCCCAGCAAGGGCTTCACTGACCTGGTGGAGGTGGTAGATAGAGTTCATCACGGGCAAGATGGTACCAGGAATGATAGGGATTCCAGTCGGGCTGGGTGGGATCCTGGGAGCATGTTGCCAGGTCTCCCTGACCTCACAGTATTGGCGCTGCCTGGGTGTGGGAGAGGGCTGTGACTCACACGCTGTTCTGGCCCTCGCTCACTGAGGTGACCTCATAAAAGTCTGGGCTGTTCTCTAGAGGTCCATGTTGTCAAGGAGCTGCAGAGACATGGTGGGTGGTTTGAAGTGATGAAATCTTACTCACGGGGGTCAGCAGATCATCCTGTCCCGTGTGGACAGCTCCTCAGAGACTTATCTCAGGTATTCTGGGGGAAGCTGCCTCTGACTTGCCTGCCCTGGCCTGAAAGACACTGCCCACGCCCTGAACATGGGTCTGCTTCTCAGGCCCCCACCACACTGCCCCATAGTTACCTGGGTCTTTGCACTTCTGGTTACAGCAGTCCCCTCCTGTCTGCACTTTCAGGTCTGCCCTTTCGGTTCCCTGTGCCCATTTGTGGTCTCAAAATATTAAGTGGAAAATTGCAGAAATAATTCATAAGTTTTAAGTAACTTCAATTACAATATATTGTAAGTGTTCTCTTTTATTAGTTATTGCTGTTAATCTCGTCCTGTGCCCAGCGTGTAAGTCAAGCTGTACCATAGGTAGGTATGATATATGGGAGAAATGTGGTGTACATATAGGACTTGGTGCTCTCAGGACTGAAGGCATGCAAGGAATGTACCCCTCCCCCAAACAGATAAGGGGTCCGTGCTGTGGCTGGTGAGCAGCTTCATAGTGCAGGGCCTAGGTGGGGCTTATCCACCTTTAGATCCTCTATAAGCAGCGTGGTGCTTGGCTTACAGTAGTTGCTCAGTAATAGTTTGTTGGATGAATACATCTCAATTTCAGCTATCTTAATGCCAGGAGAGACCAACAGAGACATCTTAATACTTTCCAAATTGCATATCCAATAATCTCGGAACTGAACTATGTGAGAATGGCATAGGAATGACAGACACAGGAGAAAAAGGTCAGATGTGCATTGCAGGTGAGGAAATAGGCCTCAGGTCTGATGGCTTTGGACAAGTTATGTAAGCTGATGAAATACCAGTCTTCCCATTTGTTCCCAAGGGATTAAAACACCGTAATGCCTAGGGTTGTCCTTAAGATTGAGGAAGAGAAGGCCTCTCGTTTGGCACGGACTAAACGCTTAGCCCCTTAGCTATTATGATGATCATTTTGCTGCTGTTATTCTGGGTCTTGTGCAACCAGCCTGTTAGTGGTTTTGTGAAATCATGTTCTCGGTCAGACCTGGTGGGCCCTGCTGGCCAATGCTCATTGGTTCTCAGAACGGCTTAGGAAACACGGAAAGATCTTCATCTCCCTCTCACAGGATGCAAGTGTCTTTTAGTTTTAGGATCAAACTTCTTTTCACCGACTTGGTGGGTTAGATCGTTCAGACCTCAAAGGGGGCAAAGTGTTTCCTGAATTTCATGTTACAGTGGGCACAGGAGCTGCATGAAGCCCTGCTGCTGATGTATCAGGATGTGTATGATTTAGGTTGTGGTGTGTTTGGGAGCTAAGACATTCATGTGTGCCCGACTCCTAGTAGTAATAATTGGTTACAGTTTCGAGTCTCCGCTTTGAAACCTGGGTTAGAAATGGTGAAATGAAGAGCAGTGCTCTCATATGGAGCATGTCTTGGGGAAGTGCTGCCCGTTATCTCCCCACTGGTTTCTAAGTCATCCACTGGCCTGTTGTAGATGCGTCTTTCCTGATACAGTCATAGGCTGTTAGAGCCACATTGTAATTTCTGTTTATGCTTTTCCAGGTACTGTTTTATATTCTGTTAAAATCAATATGTTTGCATGTGCAGATACATATTCTGGAGACTGTGTGCACGAAATAAAAGAACCGTGTGCCTGTGAAAGATTGGGAATGCTTTTTTTTTTTAGAAGAAATAGCTCCGTTTTTTTTGTTTTGCATCACCTTGGAACAGAATTTCCTCCTGAGTTAATCCTTTTCTTTATTAGATTTATGTAGTTAATGTCTTCATTTGATTACAGCACAGTCTATCTTGTGACAGTTGCAAAATTAATTGTTTAAAAATCCACATAAGTGCTTTTTTATGAGTCACATGAGACTGACTATAGAACAGTGTTACCCTTAGGTTTCGCTACACTCTTAAATTTAAGTAAATTTTTTCAATCTTTGAAGATATTTCTTAAAAGAGCTCAGTGTTTGGTATGCATTGATACCAGCTCCACACAAGGTGCAGCGCTTTAATTTATAGCACAAATAGGAAATGGCTGAGCACAAGGAACATTAGCAGGGTCCTGGGTATATTGTGGGATAATCATCCTAAAACAACAAGGTATTTAGAGAACTTGAAGCTGTATGGTGTGGCCATAAAATCCTGGATTTATGCCCAGCTTAGGTGCAGTTATTCTTAGTGAGGTAAGCAAGGGGAGAGCGTGAAAAAAAAGAGGATGATTATGTTGTTTTGATTTGGGGGTATGGTGTGCCATGCCTTTTTTTAAAAATCAAGAACATTTTTTGGAGCCTAGGATATTTTCCCCTCCAGAATATGATGCTACCTTAATTGCCTAACTGACTCTGTGAGGTTTAGATAAGCACAACAAAAAATCAATAAAAACAAAAGGTATTTTTGTATCAATGGAAGATAGAGGGTAGGTGGAACATGATTTAAGCAGAGACATTCGGGATGTGTGAGGGCTAGTTTAGTTTTCCAGTTGGAGCTCCATAAAGTTGTGCAACTAGAGGTGGATAATTTTCTGTACGAACCCATCAGGGTTCTAGTTAGCACGGTATACTCTTCATTTTGAGAGACACAGACTGTCCTTTGATAGGAACTTTTTATGATCTGTGCCTGTATGCAATTTGTTTTGTTTAAACAATAGATGTTTATTTCTCAGCATCAGAGGCTAAGAAGTCCAAGGTGAAGATGCCCAAACACAGATACTTAATTTCATACTTATAAAGTGGAAGGAGCCCACACATACCCCACATTGCTCTGTTTAAGCAGTTTTTCAGCTAAAGTCTACCTTACATCAATATAAGAGAGTTTGTAAGATAACTGATGTAAGATAGTTTATTAAAGTCTTCTAGTTTATTAGAATATGTACATTGGCTGATCTGTCCTGTCACTTTTCAGCATGTCTGTGTGGATTCTAGTATTTTAGAAAATTCTAACTGTTTTGGTTATTATGTAAGTCATGGTGGTAAGTTTGTGTTTTTGTAACTGGGTCTTAACCATGCTGCCCGGCTGGCCTCAAAGTACTGGGCTGAGGCGGTGCGCCTGCTTCTCTCCTACCCAGGGAGTGTAGGCACCTGCTACTGTGCCTGGTCCACACTGATAAGCATTGTGATACCGAGGTGGAATTAGCTGGCAGACCAATCCTTTGGGGCTTCTAAAAGGGAAGACACATCTTTAGGTTGTGTGAAGTCACCTATGGTGGCACTGGTCCAGCGCCCTCCCCAGCCCCCGTGGGATGTGAGACTGGGGCTTGCTCTGTGTTCTAACCTTCCCTCTGCTTTCTGATGTTTGGCTCACAGGCATTCTGGAATTTATCAGTATAGCAGTGGGCCTGGTCAGCATTCGTGGTGTGGACAGTGGACTCTACCTCGGCATGAATGAGAAGGGCGAGCTGTATGGATCAGTAAGTACCGGGAAACACTTCACCAATGTCCTTGTCCCTTGTTTTGTTTGAGCTGCGTTTTCTCTAGATTGAAAAGAGCTAGAAATGAAGCAGGAAGGTGTGCGTCAGTTTTTACTTTTTGAGGTAAGCTATCCCATTTTTCTTAATGGATCATCAACTCTGCATCTTCACTGGACTGAAGTTGCTAAGCAAGTGCTCTGTGTGCCAAACCATCTTCATTATCGGGAAAATAAAAATTCACAAGTGTGAGAATTCTCATCTTCTTCTATTGAATGGGAGTTATTTTTGAAATGAATTGAAATGATCTAAGCTTTGCCAAGCATTGTAATTAAAACTAGAAATAGACCATGCAGAGAGTCTCAATCCTTTCTCTGAACCACATGAGATTTTAATTATGCAGGGGGAGATGGAAGTTATTGTCAGATAGCTTGTATGTGAGCAAGAACATAACAACATTGTGGTTACTTGCAAGTTTAGGAGATGTTTTCCTCTAGGCACTTCCTGTGACTACTGGGTTATAAGTTCCTCAGGGGAGGCAGTGAAGAAGCATTGCCAGATGCCAGGCCTTGTGCTAGGTGCTGGGTATAGCTGTGAATGAGACAAAGTGGCTGCTTCTGCTGTGCAGGGAGGGGACTCACTTTATATCCGGGAATCTCTGCTCTTCCCAGCCCAGTATCCAAAGCACAGTGCACTGCACGTGGCAGGGACTTAAATTTTGCTAAATATGTGAGTATAAATAGTAGTTTGTTACTGTGTACTAACTTGAAGCTTCAACATTAAAATGGCAGTCAAGTTAGCCTTTAGTTTTTCATTGTAATTATTGATAGTCAAATGAAAATTTAATCTATGCTGTCTGAAATATGAGAACTTTAATGAGAGCCTACAAAAAGTTGAGAATTAGAAGACTCTCAGACTGGGAAAAGTTCTGGAGTCCTCTTTTGACAGAAATGAAAGGCAAAAATTTTTCTAGAGGCACTCCTTTCCTATCCATATTCTAGTTAAAAAAAATACATATATGTAGAGAGAGGTGCTATAAATAGGGCACAGTTTTACTCAACTATTGCAGAGGATGTGAAAATATGGACTATGTAATTTGAATATAACACCATTTTTAATGACATGAGATATGGTTTTTCTACCTTGTTGAAATTTAAAATATATATATATATATATTTAAAATGCCTCTTTAAGAGAAGAAATTATTTAAAGATATGTTTGTTAAGTATAAAATTGATCTTAGCTTTTAAACACAGCTCTTGGTTTAGGCAAAGTCATTTATTTCCTGAATGACTTTTGTCACCTTTTTCTAAGCGTGAAGAAAGATTTGTTGGATCTAACACACATGAAGGAAACTTGTAGGCATAAGTAATATAAAATGGTGTTCTTTCTGTCATGCCTTCTGTGTGTTCCGCCTTTCTACATGGGGTGTGACTTTAGTAAAGCTGACCTCAGTGAAATGCTCTTCTGTGTGTGGAGCAGAAGTTCTGCCCTTAAGTCAGTGGAAGGGACTGGGTCTATCACAGTGGCCTCTAAACTTTCCTCATCATGTAACCCCACCAAAAGTGTTTTTTGAGTGTGTATCTCAATATATGCATATTGGGCCGGGGATTTAGCTCAGCTGCACAGCGCCTGCCTGGCAAGCATGAGGTCGTGAGTTCCATATCCGGTACCAAAAAACCCCCAAAATCAAATACAGAAACAAAAACCCCAGGGGAGGCCATACTGATACTGTGTCAATTGCTCCAAGCTCCGCCTTGAATGCCTTTCTGCCCTCTTCTCCGCAGCTGAGCGATGACCAGGCTGCCATCTAAGATCACCGGCTTGGTTCAGATGCCTGCAGTTTCTCAGGTGATGAGGAGAGCGCGTCTCGTTTTGTGTGCAGCCACGTAGCCTGTGGGGTTGTTGACTGGGCTCAGGCCCCTCTCCATGTCTGGGTTATTGTGATGGCCCCAGAGTCATCCATCTCTCCCATGGCTCCCATAGCTGCCCTCCGTGTGTGGCTCAGGTCAGCACAAAGTGCTTGGAGTAGAGTGAGCGGCACCCTGAGTGTAGACCCAGTGAGCACTGGTGACCATCCTGCAGGAAGTGGCATCTGGAAGTGGAGGGTTGGAGCTTGGTATGGTCTGGGGAGCCAGACTGTCTCACACATTCCCTATGAATCCTGATTGCCTCCAGTGGAGCTTTTCGAGCACACGAGGGGTGTGGCGTTGACGAGTGCTTTGCCCTGCTGTGTGGCCCCATTACCAGCTGACCGCTCCAGTCATAGAATCCCAGCTGTGCAGAGGAGGGAGTCTAAGAGAAGACAGAATGGCACTCCTTATTGGTGCGCTTGAGAGAGACCTTTTCCTATGAAGAGTGTCTTCAGATTTGGAAATTGCTCTGAGGATGCCAGGAGACACCGTCTTCCTTGTGATTTCCTGTGGTGTTTACCCATCCCCAGCACCTTCCATCTCCAGTCCATTGTGTGTCCTGTTGGCAGAGTCACCTTCAGTGCCCAGGCATGAGGGCCACTCCTCCACTGAGTCCTAGCATCCTTGCCTGGGAAGGGTAGTGCCCGCATACTTTGACGTGGTATTAGTGCTTTTCATGAGCCCATTCTGTTTGCTGTTCTCCAAGCATGCCGTGCATTCTGGCTCGTACATGTGGTCAGGTTAGTTGTGCTCTCTCGAATGCCTTTCTCTGCCTTTCTCTGCCCTTCTCTGCTTGATGAAGCACCACCCTTTATTTAATAGATCCAATGAAAATATTCCCTCTTCTGCAAATTCTTCATCCGACCCTGAGCTCTAGCCCTAGTTGTTCTGGTTTGCATTTCTTGTGTTTTCCTCCAGGCCCGTGAATACTCTGTGTGCCTTGGCAGGAGTACTCTTCGTAGTGTTGCCTCGTGTATTTCAGTATGCCCCAGTGGGCTGGAAGGCCATGGGTCTCACTTTTCTCTTTCATGTTGCCTAATGGGTAGCCATGGCTATTGTACATGGCAGGTGCTTGGTAAGTGCTCACTGGAATGAAGCGAATTACAAGTTGGGATTTATTTCCCCTCTCTGCATGAGCTGTACAGGCATGGGCCCTGACGTACCTGCACTAGTACGGTCAGGGTGAGCTGACACTAGTTGCAGGATGACCCCCTATCTTCCCTTCTGTTGGTTACTTGGCTGTGTCTGTGCTGTCCCTGGTGTGTACAGCCTGAGGGGGCCGGAGGCCAGAGAACAGAGAAGGGACCCTGCAGCTGCAAGAGTAGGGTTGAGCTTTCAAGTCTCTGCTACTAAGAAGGCACTGGGCCCTTATTTTCCTCATCTCTAAGGGGAAGAACCTGAGTCAGGGATGTGGGATGGAACTTCCTGTTCTGGAGGAAGCTTAGGAATTCTGTAGTTTAGATTTTCCAGGCTTCCCTCTCAAGTCTCTCTGCTACACTGGGCTGCTCTCTCTGCACACACAGCATTTCTGCAGCAAGATCATTTGCCTCCTTGCCTGGACCAGTGGGGTGCTCCCTGGGCGGCGGTCTCCTGCCTTGGTCTGTACCTTGTGCAGGTGAGAGCGCGGAGACTCCTCGGGGCTGGGCTGGACTCTCACGTCTCCTACTGGGCAAGCTTATCAGCACGGTGTGGCCTTAGGAACAAGGAGCATCAGATCCCTCAGTTTCCTTGGGATGAGACTGAGAGAAGGAAAAAGAAACAGGCTGCGAGCCTCTTACCAAGTGCGCAAAAATGGGCTTAAGCCGTCCTGTGTGACCCTGGCACACTGAAATGGGGATTTTTTTTCCCTAAACATTGGAAAATCTGACAAGACTGACCTTGTTATAAAGAAAGTAAATAGGAGATTTGGGAAAATGGGAGTCACTTTTATGAACTACACTAGTGAGTAAATTTAGCAAAAATCCATGTAGAATGTATTTTTGTGGATGAATTTTTTTTCTTTTTCTTTTTTGTCTTTTTGAGACAGGGTCTCATTTTGCAGTTCAGGCTGGTCTTGAGCTCACTTTGTAGCCCAGGCTGGCCTTGAACTTGCAACAATCCTCTTGCCTCAGCCTCCTGAGTGCTGGGATTATAGGTATGCACCACCACACCCTGCTTGAGGATTAATTTGTTCTATTTATCTATGTGATACTTTTTTTGACCTCCAAGTTCACCTTGAGAATACATCCAAAATTGAAAGAGGTGAATGGATGGTACTTACTAGAAAACTAGATAGGGTTCTAATACCTCATTAGAATGTGAAAATAGGAAAAATTGTACTGCTGATGCAAATCGTGATTTGATTAGGAGATGCTTAAGAATTCCAGCTCTGGGTAGAGTTTGATTACCGTATTCATGTGCTAGCTTATCCATGTGTTTATTCCTTTGTTTGGTCACTCATTTATTTCCAGTGGCCAAAACTAAGCTTGGCCATTCCTTGATATCTGTGCCATATCTATTCAGTGTCTAGCCTTGTGACGAGCACGTAACCATGAAACAAATACCTCATGCTCTGGTGGGAGAAATGTCTTATAAATCATCCAGTGAAGTGAAGTTTACTAAAGTAGAGGAATGGACATGTATCTCGGTGGCTGGAGGAATGTTTCAAGACCTGCATGGGACGCTGGGGTGGTAACACTTGAAGGGGATCTTGATGGCTGAATAGGAGGCTCCTAAAAGAAAGGCAGATCAGGGCAGAGAACCCCTCAAATGTAAAGGTCAGGATACGCTGCCTAGTTAAAATTTAGAGGATGGTGATTGCATGTGCGTACACACAACCAGGAAAGGAGAGTATTAGTTCACATTTGTCACTTGTTTTTATAAAGGGACTTGAGATATGGCTCAGGTAGTTACATTGAGGCTTAATCTAAATTGTCTGAGTATTATCAAGATAATTAAAAACATCAAGAATAATTGGCTGTAAAAATCCTCATTTGAGGGGAATGCTGTAAAGCAAAATAATCTCCTTTAAAAAGCTTGCATGTAATGAAGTCTTTATCTGACCTTTTTGTTTAAGAACAATAGCACCAACAGGAAGTCTTAATGCTGTAGGAATATGCGATGTAGAATCTGTAAGAACGATACCGAAGGGCAGCACCCAGCTCAGGGAGCACCCGCATCTCTGTCTTGTAGTTTGTTAGAACACCTACTTTATTCTGGCTGCAACTTTAATTCTTGCTGGTCTCTCCCACTGCAGAAGGATTTGGGAGTTGCAGTCTCTGCCGTGTTTGCTGGAAGGTCAGCTGCGTGCTTTCTTTACAGTTGGCATGTGGTGATGTTCATTGACACAGTTGCTTACCTGGTCCTGAGCTGCGTACAGAGAATCCTATTTGAGCATCATGTAGTGACAGCACCATGTATCCTGTTGTTGTCCACTTACAAAGTCCAGCAGTTTTCACAGCTGTGATCTCATTTGTGTCTCACACTTAACCAGGAGAGAGATTGAGTGACTTGGTCAATGGCCCAGAACTTACAGGTAGAGAGTGAGGGCTCAGTTCTTAGTTCATACCTGCCATGATCTTGACACAGGTGTTTGTTAAACAGCAGCTTACTAGTGGGCTTGGTTATGTTTCTAGGGTCATCATTGGGCCATAGCTTATGTGCATTGGTGTAATCAATAATCATGGTATGGTGAGTTTCAGCTGTGTTTCCAGTGCACATACACTTTTTTAAATAAATGCACTAGTTGAGCCAGTGGCCTTGCAGGGTAGAGGTGTGTGTGTTGTACAAGTTCCTTGCACGGTGTTTCATATTGGGGTGGAGGTGGGAAGAGTGCTGTGGGGCCATTGCTCACAGAGTTGTGGAATGTGCCCACCTCTTTAAAAGTGAAAAACTAAGCTTGGCCATTCCTTGATATCTGTGGGGGACTGGTTCCAGAAAACCCCATGGCTGCGAACATCTGGGTGCTTAGGTCCCTTCTGTGAAATGCTACATTGTCTGCATAGGTTCTGGGCACATACTTCTGTAGGTTAAAATCATCTCTAGATGATGTAGAACACTTGTATGTGTGGGTGTTTTGTAAATTGTTGATGGGGAATGACAACAGGAAGATATTGTACAGTTCAGTGCAGGTGTAGTCTGTGAAAAATGTGTTTCGATCCATGCTTGGTTGAAAATGTGGCTGCAGAACCCAGACAGGGAGGGCTGACTGGATTTCTGATCCTTAGGGCCTCACGTAGACTTACATGACTTTTGTTATGTTATATGAGTATGTACAAACATAAAAGCAGATTACATTCCTTATACCCACACCTCTTTGACAACTGTAACCCAAAACATAGTTGTTTAAAGTTCAAACCAGACTATAAGGCAAAGAAAATCTAAATTGGCCGGATGGGTTTCATGTAATGGATGATGCGTCGTGCCTGTGACTAGGATGCTGCCTCACTCCCTGCAGTGGCCCCGAGAGCAGTGGCTTGGCTGTGTCTGAGCTCCACATGCCCGCTCCTCAGAGCACCCCAGGTCATGGACTCCATGCTCTCCTCGGTGTCCTCTGAGCTGACCTGCTGTGAGATAGAATAATGCCTTCTGTCTGCAGCCACCGCTGATGGACCGAGTGTGCCTGTCATTGCTGATGGTGAAAGTAGCATTGAACACAACCCGGAGCCTGAGTGCTGCCATCTTCCCATCCCCATGGAATGAAGGGAGAATTGGTTCTAGAACCTTCCTTGATACCAGAATCCTTGGGATCAAGTTTCTTATCTGGTGGCACAGAATTTGCACCAAACCCGCTCACATCCTCCTGTGGTCTTTTCTTTTTCCTTTCTCTTTCTCCCACCCCTACCTTGTGCTTTTCTTTCTAGTACTGGGGGTTCAACCCAGGGCCTTTGCACTGAGCTGCCTCCCCAGGCCTTTTTAAAATTTGGAGACAGGGTCTCTCTAAGTCACTAAGCTGCCTTGGCTGGGCTCTGCCTTGTGATCCTTGTTCCTGGCTCAGCCTCCCAGAGTGCTGGGATTAAAGTCTGGGCCACTGCAGACAGCCTCCTATTGACTTTAAGTCGTATCTAGATACAATACAGTGTAAATAGCTATTTTACTGGATTGTTTAGGCAATACAGACCAGAACAACTGCATCTGTGTTCATCACAGATGCATTTGTTTGAATCTTGTTGCCCTGTGGTGGGTAGAGTCCACAGACGTGGATCCCATGTGTGGCTCTGAGGCAGTGGCTGGAAGATCTTGAATATTCTCTGCACCATTCCTTTCCTTTTCCACTGCAGTGGAAAGATGAAGTGAAACATTCTTTCAGAGAAGCTGTGGTCCCCTGGATCGAGTCCTCCCGCTCCTGGAGATCTGAGGTGCTCGTGTTGGAGCAGAAGGCTGTGGCTGTGCAGCTCTGGGGGGAAGGAAGGCAGGGGATGGGGGAGGCTGTAGCTGCAGCTGTCTGCAGAGCAGTGCTGGGCAGCTCTTGAGGAGGCAGAACAGCCCTGGGTGCTCAACACCTTACGAAATGGCGAGGCACCACTGAGCTTATACCACTGTGATCTGCTCATATTGCTTTGATGGGAGACGTTCAGGCGAGTCTGTACCGTCTCTAAAAAATGCAGTTCAGATGAAAGCAGTGAAGAGGTGCATTTGTTGAATAATCGATCTGCTGTCAGGTGTGCTCAGAAATGGGCAGTTTTCCATAGATATTTTAGGTCATAGAACTTTGCCTCACATTTCATCAGTGCACGGCCAATTTTCAGAGGATGAAATAATTCTTAGATGACAAGGCAGCACCTCAGAAGAGCATCTTGTATATGATTTAGTTCATTCAGTCCTGCTTTTTTTATTTTTTGAGACAGAGTCTTGCTATGTAGTTCAGGTTGGCCTTGAACTCACTGTGTAGTCCAGGCTGGCCCTGAATTCACAGTGATCCTCCTGCCTCAGCCTCCCAAGTGCTGGGACTACAGGCGTGTGTAATCACATCCAGCCAGTCCTTGTTTTAGAGATGAGAGTGAAATTTTAGTGGCCTAATGACTTACTTAAAGGCACATATAGATAGCAAATAACAAATCAGGATTTGAATATAGGTAAATTCTAGGAAATCTTGTTCTATACATAATGTTTGTCAACAGTAGCCACCCATTTCTGTGAGTGAATTTTTTTTTTCTTGCCAGAATTAACCACATAGCAGAGTAAGATTTTAGTATTTTTTTCACTGATACAACTTTTGGAGGAATTTTTTTCTTTCTAGGATCCTGGTTTTATTTAGTGGTTTATTAGTGAGTGATTCATTTGTTTCCTTTGCGTTTAGATGTCTGGCCTTTCCTTGGTGGAAAACCATCGTTTTAGTAAAGTATTTGTTGATTTAATTTTAGTTAGGTTTAATGTTGCTGACCAGGGTAGCCACACAGCCTGACTGAGTGAGGCTAAAACATGTCAGAACATGCTCAGTGTGACCACATTCATAAAGGCCAGATCTGTAGACCTTGTGGTTGTTGAAAAGGATTTAGTTCCTTCTTCCTTCCCTTCCTCCCTCACCCCCTCTTCCTTTCCTTCTTTTCACTGGGGCTAGAACCCAGGGCCTGACCCATGCCGGACAAGCACTCTGTTACCAAGCTGTGCCCCCAGCTGTGAGGGATTTAGTTTTAATTATGAGTTGCTTGCTTTTTTTTTTCCTTTTCTTTTTGAGACATGGTCTCGCTATGCAGTTCAGGCTGGCCTTGAGCTCACTTTGTAGCCCAGGCTGGTCTGGAACTCACACCGATCCTCCTCCCTCAGCCTCCCAAGTGCTGGGATTACAGGCGTGCACCACCACACCTGGCTTATGAGTTGCTTCTGATAGGCTGGAGGAGAATGCAAGCACCAACCCGCCATGTCCCGCTCTCCCTGCTTCTCCGGCTCCCAATGGCTTCCCCGTCCAGGGGCTCCTGGTCCTCCAGGTCTTGGTCTGCCTTCATTGCAGTTCTCTCGCAGTGCTGCTTGTTCAGCGTGGGTGCCCTGGAGCTGCCCCTGCAGCAGAGCCTCAGCTTCTGTGACTGCTTTTGAGTGGCAGAGCGCCCTGCTTGGTCCCTGCGTTCTCGCCGGAAGTGCCCTCTAGTCAGTCATACAGGCGTTCACACCGGAAGTGGCCTCTAGTCAGTCATACAGGCGTTCACACCGGAAGTGGCCTCTAGTCAGTCACACAGGCGTTCACACCGAAGTGCCCTCTAGTCAATCATACAGGCGTTCACACCGGACGTGGCCTCTAGTCAGTCACACAGGCATGCACATTCGAATCCTTCCCTTCACTTGCTCCCTCCTTCCCCGTCACTCACACACGCTCGCTCTTCCATTCCACCAGTCCCGGGCTGCACACTCGCTCACTCAGCCTCTCTCCTGTGCACTCACCCGCACGCGTTCACCCTTCCACACGTGCTCACTCTCTTTACTTGCACACTCACGCACTGCCTCTTTCTGTTTCTCTCATAGAGGCAGCAAACAGTATTGATCCCAATGTCGGGTACCTTTCTGAGTCCCGACAACACAGTCATTCCTCATGATTTCAGACTCCATATTTGCAAATTTGGTTGCTGGCTAATGTTCGCTTGTACCCCCAAATACACATCTCACCTTATGATTACTTGGGAACACGTGCTCCGTGTGCATGTACATCCCCAGCTGGTCTTGTCTCACCTGTCAGCCTGTAAGTAGGGTCTTCCTGGAGACCTGTTTATGCTGTGCATATTATGCCTTCTGTCAGTGATTCTGCCGTGGGAACTGTCCCCGGCACAGGGCTGAAGTGCTGTCTAGTGTAACTAAAATCACAAAAGGCCCTTATGGGTCTGAGGGAGCAAGTTTGCATGAAGCCTTGTGAAGGCCTGAGTTACTGCGATGCTGGCTGTGAGTCTGGTATTGATGAATCAATAATCTGTGTTAAGTGGGGTTTCTTTGATCAGAAACACACATAAAGCAAGGTTAGGTGCTGATCCGTTGACAAAAATTAATCACTAAAGGCTCACAGGAACCTAACTGTGTTTTTCTCCCAGGAACAGCGGTTCAGCATTTAGAGAGATTTTATAGAATTTAACTACCTTGTATCCCTAGAATCCACTGTACTCACAGATGCAAATACACTTCCTTGTGTGAGTAATCTTAGAACCGATTCAGGAAGAACTCGCAGCTTTGTTGGGGGAGTCAATTTGCTGCAGTAAGTGTGATAATAGACGTGTGCGTGGAGGGCTCACGGGGCTTGCGGGAGGTAGTTGAGATGCAGGGGCAGGAGAGCATGTCAGGATCTTCCACAGATGGGACAGAGAGCAACAGGCAGGTGTTTGCAGCAGCGGGAAAGCTCACCCAGAGCACGAAGCCTTGTGCGGCCCGAGGAGCCTGTGCCGCTAGATGTACCCCATTGATCTCCTCCCTGCTTCTGTTTATCCCGGTGGCTACCAGGGCTTCTTTGTTGACATTTGTGGGGCCTGCCCTTTCTACTCTATCAGCTATTGGGAGGTTACCACTGTGTTATCCTATGGCTTGACCTGGGAGGTGCCTTTGAACCTCACAAAAAAGTGGGGCACACTGGAGTTGAGCAGGAACCCCTGCTCCTGGGTGGCCGTTGCAGTGGCCCAGCCACGTTGTCCCTGGTGTGTCCCCCCCACACTAGGGGCTGATTTGAACTTGTCTCGAAGCATCGAAGCATCGCTTGTCAACCTGCTGGCCTGTTGTGCTTCAGCAGCATTGTGACAACTGGCTGAGAAAAAGCCTGTGCTCCCCACACTGCTGCTCGGGGGCTACCCCCGAGGATTAAAAGGTCAGGGCGTTAAGTGGGAGAAATGCTGGGCGCTGTCTTCCTCCTTGCTTTCTGTAAAGGCTTAATATCCTGACATAAGTCGATTCCCCCTTAATCTCTTCTTTTTTGTAATTCTTCATTGAAATCCCCATTGAAGTTTGCTTTTGCTTTGTAATGAGGTAGCCGAAGCTCAATGCCATGTTCTAAGAACAGGCCTGCCAAGGTCATGCCAAAGTCACCTGTCTCTTGGTGGTGCGTACTGCGATCGCTTCGCTGTAGCACTGAGTTCGTTTTGCCTGTTGAGCTGCCATGTTGTACTGTACGTTCATTCTCACACCCTCGGCTGATGCTCTAGTCTCTCTCTGTCCTCCTGCCCCCTTGTCCCTCTCTTCTGTCTCCTTTTCTCTCCACTTTGATTTCCCACGTGAATCGCCGGGTTTAGGTGCTTCTGTCTTGGTTGTGTGAACTGGGCTTGTATTCTTTTTCTTTCTCTCCGCATTTTTCAAGCTGATTTTCGGTTTGCTGTGTCTGGATGGGAAATTCTGGTCCCTTCCTGCATCTTGAGCTGTGCTTGGCAACAAAGCCTAGAGTCCTGGAAGCACAGGGCTTTCAGATTTGAGCTCTGTCCAGCAACCCTGGGCAGTCTTCTCAACTTTCCGAGCAGAGACAATGAAATAGAGCTGATCGGGGCTACTCAATAGCCTTGCTGTGAGGCTGGGGGCCACGGTGCCTGTGAAGTGGCCAGTGCCCTTGGCTGACCTCCAGGCTCGGCAGTCTTCCTGGGTACCCCCAGCAGTGATGGAAACGCCCTTGGGTGCCACCTCTGACTGTCCTGACCCTGTGAAAGAGGTGCTGGCGTTATTTCTTACAGATCTGAATTCAGAAACCTCATGGCATAAATCTCTGAACATAATTTTCCTACAGATCAAATTATGGCTTTTCTTAAATTATACTTTCAAATATTAACTGTAAAACATTTTATCAAGATTAACATCATATAGTTTATTTTCCTATGTAGGTCATTATTATCCAGTTAGCTGGATAATTTTTGGTTGGGGGGTTTTTTGAGACAGTGTTTCACTATGCAGTTCAGGCTGGTCTCAAACTCATTTTGTATCCCAGGCTGGTCTCGAATTTGCAGCAGTCCTCCTGCCTCAGTTACTAGGGATTTTGTTCGCTCTGTAGTTAGTCTTATTTTTGCTTCATGTTCATGTACTGGTGAACTCACTGGCTGTCACAGCACCCAGAATACATACCATCGGAATCAGTTTTTCTGGGCTAAGGTACACTTTTAAATAGGCCCCAGCGGCATTTGCATTTGGTGTCTTGGAGGAATAGGACTAGTTTCGTATGGACGCGCCTGGGGACCTCTGGACGTAGGCTGCTGGCCTCCAGCAGAAGAAATGGGACGGTCGAGTCAGTGTCAAGGAGGGAAGGTCCATTTGTAGATGCTAAGGTGAGCAGGGAGGAAGGGTTGGTCCCACAGAAGTTTGGGCTGAGAGAGCATCACGGAACCAGGTGTGGGGGTTTCCAGGGGTGGCGGAGGGGCCAGGGAGAGGGTTCATCTGCCTTGCAGTCTGGTTTAGGATTTGTCTGTGGGTGATGGGTTCAGACGGGGTGCCCGCTGGAGATGTCTGAGCACTGGGAGTCCTGTGGCAATACCCGGTGATAGCCTGGGATCCCCTGCAGTCTCTTTCTGGTGTCATGTTTTCCCTACCATGTGCTGTGCACATCTCCGAGGTTCCACGCAGGCTGGAGAGTCCTCTGCGTTCCTATTTTTTCCTCTTGTGTGACTTGAGTTTTCTTCCGGTAGATCCTCTTGGGGAGTTCGTGACAGAGGTGGGGGTCACTGCACAGGCTGACAGTACCGTCGTGAGAGCTGTGCAGAAGGCCAGTGCCGGGAGGGGAGGTGGCAGGTCCAGGTCCCCCAGAGCAGGAAGTAGTGACAGTGGCAGGGAGAGTGTCCTCTGCACGTCTCCCTGTGAAAACCCGGCCCCTGGTGACACAGTGGCTCCTCCTTCCCTCCTTGAAATAGCAGCCTCATCCTCCTGGGGCTGCTGGGCCTGGTTGGGCTGTTTCCGCTCTGCGCCCCAGCCCTGCGGGGAGCCTGATGCGGCGCCTTTGCTTCACTTTCTCCCCTCATCTGCAGCCCGGTAGCAGTTTCTCATTTGTTTCCTGTTCAGTGTGTTCTTCCAGAGTTACTGTGGGTCACTTTGCTCTCCCCATCTGATGGTTCCAGTGTTGAATCACTGGAGGCCCAGATTCAAGGGGATCTTTCAGGGCTGGGGGTGTAGCTCAGTGGTTAGAAGACAGGCTCTGGGTTCCACCCTAAATGTGAATATAAAACAAACTAGAACAAAAAGACCTTAGAGGTGCCTTTGTTCAAACGCCCTCCTTTTACAGGGAAGGAAATCGAGGCCTGGGAATGTTGACTGGCTCTCCCTGCGCTCGTGTGCTGGTTTCTGGACGATTGCATACGTTTTCTGAGGAAATTCTGCATGTCTTCCAGTTCTGCGGGCTGGGGGACGTGTCTTTGGCTTGATGCTACCACATTGGTTACCCTTGTGATTTCTCTTCGTGTCTGCATGGAAAGTCCGAGCTATGTTTTCCCTCTCTGGTTCCGTTCCTCTAGAATATCCAATTATCCTGCAAAGAAAGTGGCGGGTTCCATTGTCTTTGGATGGGGCCCCCCTTGTACGCTTGTTTCCTTAACTTTACCTCAGCCTTGTAGCTTTTCTGTTGTCGGTCAGTCTGACCCTTCAAGGTCATCCTGCTTTCAGTTTTGGTGAGTCATATTTTAATTTGAAGTATTTCCAGCTTTTGCGTATCTGTGACATGCATTTTAAGTGGTTTTTGAATGGTATTACTTCTCTTATTAGGTAGTAGTCCGTGGTAAGAAGTGTGTCATCTGATTCTTTTTAATTTGGTGTTCTCAGGTCTTAAAAAAGAAATTTGATGAAAATTTCCCATAGGTGTGTGTGGAAAAATTACGTATATGTTGGTGTGCATTAACATCAGCCGATATTGAGCTTTTCGGTTTTGAATTCTGTTATATCTAGAGCAAGGTTTTATTTCCCTTGTGGGATTACGTCTCTGAAAATGTATAGAAAGTTTATGATTTGCTAAACAAAGATTCATTTTTGTAGGCAGCTTCTAAGGAAGGCCTCTAAATTGTCTCGTTTGTCCTATTTGGCAAAGTCTGTCCTTGGCAGCTTACTTACTGCCATGTGGCTAGTGAGCGTGCCGCGTGGGAGCTCTGTCTGCGTGTGTGTGTGTGTGTGTGTGTGTGTGTGTGTGTGTGTGTGTGCGCGCGCGCGTGCGCGCGCACCTACGTTCAGGCTACAGCCTCCATCTTTCAGACTCTAAATGCTGAAGTAACACTTTCATGGGAAGAGGTGTTTTCTTTTTCTGTATCGAGGTACAAGAAGGATGGAGAGAATATAGAACTTATTACTTTCATATATTTAATACTTTATAGAATTAAAAAATATATCTCTAAAATGTTAATGTTTTATTTACCTTTGATCATGGATGGATTAGCCAGGGCTTCCCTGTGGTGGCCAGGCTCACTGCGAACTCCTGGGCTCAAGAAAGCTTGAGCCCAAGGTTCTCTGCCTCAGCCTCCCAAAGGCAGGGCTGAGGTGCCTGCCATGTGAGTGGCTTCAATGTATTTTTTAGATGAAGCGTAAAAATTGCACATACTCATGGGGCACCATGAGTTGTTTTCGTATGTGCGTACATTGTATGATGTACTATTATTATTATTGTTACTCCTGGTGGTGCTGGAAATTGAACCCAGGGCTTTATGCACGCCAGGCAGGCACTCTGCAGCTCAGCTACCTATCTCTCTAGCCCTTTGAATGATACTTAAATCAGGTTAAACGTGTCTGTATTGTTAACCATCATTTCTTTATGGGGAAGCCGTTAGAACCTCCTTTCCGGCTTGTTAAAGCAAGTAATGCCTTTTGTTCTCTGCGGTCCCCTCCTGGGCAATAGCATGGCACAGCCCCTTCCTCCGCCTTTGCGCAACTTAGTGCCCGTCCCTCCCATCTCCTTCCACTCCCTATATTTTGATGAGACAAACAGAAAACTGCCTACTGACTTGCCTCATTTTGTTCACGTGGACCCAGATACAACCAATTCCACTGGGCCTGCAATTCCAGAGGGAGACATGAGGGCCAGGAGCGTAGGTGCCCAGGAAGACCCACCTGGGAGAGTGGGGAATTTACAGAGGTTTTGAGGAACAGGACTTATAGTGAGGCACGGTGAAGGCACGGGAGGGTTGCATCTGGATTGGAGTCTCCAGTGAAAGGAGAAATGGTGCCCTCCTGCCTCTCCTCTGGTTGCTGCTTTCTGTCTAGTTGTGGTCTTCACTCAGGAGACAAGAGTTAAAAGACTTTGCTTCTTATTAATGGTCCTTTAGTCATTGTATTTAATCACCCCGGTCCTTGTAACAACTACCATTAAGGCTTTACTGCTTCATTATTAACGAGGGAGAGAGCATCTGGACGAGTAGTTGTGGTTAAGGGAGGTTTAAATACCACGACTGTAATGGTAATGAACACTAGATAGGAGAATGAAGGATTACATCAAAGTCATTAACTTATGCAATGTTCAGGAACTTAAAATTAAGTCAATGTCTGTAGGTACCGACCATGCATTTATGTATTATAGTAGTTTATATTGTGTTAATGAGTAATTTAAACAACCTATTGAGTTGAATAAATGAACCATTTGGATAGTGTGGTTAAAGCTAGCTGTATTTATTAATGTGGAAATCATGTTTTAAGATAGCAGTGTGACGACTGTTACTGACTCTTAAATTTTGAACCCACTCTGATTTCATTTGCTAAATGAGTATAGAGTTGAATTGGGCATAATAATGCCCATATGACTTACTCATTTTGAAATTGTCTAATATTTTAAATTAGTGTATGTATAAGTCTATGTTTTATAATGTTCCTAAGTATTCTCTGGGCCGTAGTGTAATTTTTACGTTATTATCTCATACTTTGGTGTTAACAGGAATGGTAAAGGTTTTGAAGTTTTAATTTTAGTTTTGCCCACTGGTTAGAATTTGGTGATGTACAATGAAAAGAGGTTTCCAGAGTGGCTAAAATTCACTAGATTTTGTTCTGGGATATAGGCCTTAGTAGAATTTTGAATTAAATCCACATTCTCCACCCAAGCCTAGTGATATAATCCAACAGTTCAAAGATAGGTATGCCATAAACAGCTATAGTTAAATAATCTAAAAAAAATTTAAAATGTGGAAATACAATAAAAATAAGAATTGATCACTTTATAGTGGAATACTCTATAAACTGTCTGCACTGGAAACATGGGGTGAATTTTAAAACATCTGAGTTCCATAATTGTAGTGTATAGTTTATTTGAAGGCAGACACTCCCCTGTACATATGTAAGAACACAGGTTGATATATTTTATGCTGTTGCGGTTTGTATCAATCTACCTATCTTTTAAATAGAAATAGTTTTGGAATAGAAATACATCACATATATTCACTAAGGCTATTATTCCATCACTCAGAACAGAAGTGAGCTCCTAAAGATATTAATTCTGTGTAACTTGCTTCTTTATCTAAAACAAAAATCACATTGATATAATCCAAATAAGAGGACAAAGCTATTTGAAGTATATGCATGGTATAGGAATATAACTCAGTCCTTAGTTTTTAATGTTCATTTTAATTTTTATGATATGTAAGCTTATCAGAGTGGCATAATTGGTATAATCTCAGGGGCTGAAATATTCCAGTGGCTTTGTAGTTTGATGTCAGCACAATTTCACTTAACTGGTTATACAACCCTCCTGCGAATGAGACCATTGAACTCCTAGCCATCATGGAAACACTGGCTGTAGATTGCACCGTTTTATAGTCAGATAATTCACTTTATTTTCTGGGTTGGCTGGAAAGTTCTGTGAGTAAACGTGCTGAAGGAACCTCCTAGGAGGCAGAGCTGCATTCACTGAACAGTAGAAAAGGGGCGGTTCCATTGCTTAGCTTACTCACTTTTTAAAAAGTTAGGTGTTGATACTCTTTTTTATTTTTAAAAGTGAACAATATGAACCTGAAAAAAACAAATTCGTGTTCTGTTTTTAGATGCCAATGTGCTTGTCACTGTAAAACGTCCTTCACACCTTCGGTTTTCTCTCCCTCTCTACCCCTTCCTCTTGCCAAAGGAGCAGTGTATTTTTCTTGAACCGTATTTTGGGGTAAACACAGGAGAAAGTGCCTGCACTTCAGGAGAGTTTCTCGCCATCCCTGAGCTCGGCCTGTGAGGTTGAGCCTGCAGCCTGCAGGACGGCTGCCCCTTGGGAGCAGCTTCCGGGCCTCCCGAGGAGCCAGGCTGCAGAGCCCCAGGACCTCGGCCCTGAGCAGGGGGCCGGAAGGGACCCTGTCCTTGCCTCAGATTGCCACTGCTGCAGTAGTGCTCCTGGGCGCTTGTTCCTTTAGTGGTTTCATAACCGTAGCAGTGAGACCAGGACAAATCGTCTCACATCTGGGCCTTGCTGCCCGCCCCATGTGTTTTCCTGAAAAATCACACGAAGGGTTCTCTAGGACCCTTCCATTCCTCCAGGTTACAGTATTAACACAACAGCCATAACAGCATGGTTTAGAAAGGCTTCCTCTTGCCCGGCACTGCCCTCTGATTGCCCCTTTATCACAGTCTTGTCTTGAGATGCCTGCTGCAGGTTCAGTATCCCTTATCCAAAATGCTTGGGACCAGAAGTGTTTTGGAGTTCAGAGTTTTTTGAACCTTGGAATATTTGCATGCTAATCGCCCCTAACTAAAAATCCAAAACTTTCTGGGCACCAACATGATGCCCTGGAAGTTCTGGGATGTGGACTGTTTTGGAGTTTGGGCTAGGAATGCCCATCCTGTACTCACCTGTTTTAATGAGGGAGGAGGCTTCTGTGATGAACAGAGGTGACCAGGTCCCACAGAAGAGAGGTGGTGCTAGGCCTGAGCAAGCGGCATCTTACCAGCCTGAGCTGGCCCTTTCCTGCTGAGGCTCCCTGCAGCCCTTTGGGGTGCTCAGGAATATTTACCAGCAAAGAAAGTACAAACTACACCTAACTCGTGGCTCCAAAAGGAAGAGTTGTTCTACACTTTAAAAATAGAGATTAACTTGGAGATGTTTGGCAGGCGATATGATTTCCTACTGAGAAATAGAAAACTTACTTTGAATCAGTTTTTTCCTATCCTTTGTAGACCTGAAGGTTCAGCATCCCGACTCCATACTTTGGCCCATTTTATTAATAAAAAAAAAAGATGCACATAATTTGTTTGGAAAATGTACTTAACTACAGCAGACTAAAGCCAGCCCTTTTCAGCTCGGAATGGCTGTGCCCGTGAGCAGACTACTTATTATGCAGATGGAAGTAAGGACTAAAATAGCTGTTAATGGCTGTAACACACTCTATTTCATGGGTCTTAATAGAAGGGAGGGAGGAGCATTCACCAGCTCTGTGCAGGAGGGGTTACATTTCCGGAGAGATGGCTCCTCTGCAGGTTGCTTCACTCTGCACCCCCAGCCCTGCAGGCCTGGTTTTCTGGGGCCACCCCCCAGGGGAGGGTCCTGCTGTGGATGGAGCAGTGCTGCCCGCCAGAGCTGCGGGTCGCTGCTCACTTTCTGCAGTTAATTCGTTTTGTCTCTCTGCACCCAGCATCAACTGTTCGAAGTTTTCCCCTCAGTTTTGGTCTGGCCTCATGTTTTTGTTTCCTGCCTTTTCATCTTCTGTAGCAAAACTTTGCCAGTGAGATAATAGTTCACTGAAAATCTGGGGCTAGGGTGTAGCTCCTCGGGAAGACACTTGTCTAGCGTATGCGAGGCCCTGGCTTTGAATCCCCAGTGTGAAAAACCAAAACCAAGAGTGCAACCAAATAAAGCAGTACAGCAGCGGCAACCCTCACGTGCTCAGTGCCTTCAGCCGCGGGAGGAGCACGTGAGAGGGAGGGCGGGCCCTCAGCAGCCAGGGAGCCCCGCGAGAAGCTGGCCTGCGTGGGGCTGTGGGTTTGTCGCCTTCGCCTTCGGTGCGCCTCTTCGCTTACTCCCCAGCTGGAGATGGGCGGGTTCTACTGAACGGCCCTCTGTGTGCTCAGACCGTGGTGTTCTCAGAGCTCCAGAGTCAAATGGGCCTCTGTCGCTTTGGTGATGGGTGATGTTTGGCATCTGTTGTCCATGTCTGAATGACAGGAAGAGAAGGACGTCCGGTGCCCTTGTCTGGATTGCAGTCCTCTCCCAGGGTCTGTAGAGCATGGGTTCTGGGACCCCCTCGGGCCTCCAAATCTGTCCGTGCTCAGTCCCTGGGATAAAATGGCATAGCTCTTTCAGAGAACACACACACATCTTCCATAGATGTCACATCATTGTGAGATAACTTTGACCATCCGATGGAAAGTCAGTCTGTGGATATGCGGCTGTTATGCTGGACTGTTGTGGGGATGATGAGAAAAAGCCTGCACATGTTTGGTACCGATGTGATTTTTAGTCCAGTTATTTTTAACCTGCAGTTGTTTGAATCTGTGAAGGTAGATCCTGCAGAGGGAGGATTTTATTTTTATTTGTATAAGGTGCTGGGTAGACAAGAGCAGAATTAATATTTTTAAAAGTAATTTTCGTCTTTATCTTTTTGAAAAGTATCGTCTAGGAAGGCATTGATTTTAGAAGTTTCAGGGCAGTGATGCTAAGTGCCAGAAGGCCAGACAGTCCCACTGTCGTATTTCTCCAGGGCCCAGCTCCAGGGCATGCGCTTCTGCGTGGACTGCTGCTGCGGCTCTGGTATGTGATGTGTTTGTTAGCTCTTGTTCTGAGTAACACAGCCACAGGGGCTCTGGGCAGTGGGCCTGAGTGAGACCCTACCTTTCACAGTGCTCAGGTGGAGGAAAAGACAGTTAAGAGGTCAAGGACCGTTTTTGCTCTAGGATGTAGGAGGAAGTAGGGGTTTCTCCTTGGGATCTGTGTGTCTCAGCATGTGGCTTTTTAAGCTGGGGACTCTTCTATCTAAATTCAAGGAAATAGGATGGCCAGAGTATTTGCTTTTATTTCTATGCATCGAGAAGGACTCACTCAGTCATGACAGAAAACGTTATAGCCATCTCTCCCTGTCCATGGGCTGTGTATCTGTAGGTTCAACCAACTGTGGCTTAAAAAAAGCTGCATCTGTACTGAACTTGTGCAGTTTTCTTATAGATAACAACTGCATGTGTAGCATTTGTATTAGGCATTGCAAGTCATGTAGAAATGATTTAAAGTAGATGTGCAGATATATATAGATTCTATACAAAACTTATGCCATTTTGCCTCATGGACCTGAGTATCGCCAGGTTTTGTTACCAGGCAGGGAGGTGTTTTGAAACTAAACCCTTGAAGACACCAAGGGATGGCTGTCTCTGTTCAAATATGGACAGCATATTTGAATTCCTCAGAGTTCCCCCAGCCGCTATTAGAGATGGCTGCTTTGAGAGTTTCTGGATTGGGTTCGTAATGGGCAGGGGCTCAGAAACCTGCATTTTGAAAAACCTCTCACAGGGAGGTTTGAAACACTCCGGGGAAGTAATGAACAAGGCTGTTGAAAGGGACGAAGAGTGTCTGATGTCTTCTGTAGGGCTGCAAATGTTGGTCACAAAGCAAAGACTTTATAAAAGATACACTTGAGTTGAGGCAGTGGTCTCAGTCTTTGGCTTCCACAAAGTGCTCCCTCCGAGGATGGTTTCTGTCTAATTGCTGCAGTAAAAGTGCGGATGACCTTGTGTGTTAGTTGTCCTTTGAGTATAACTGGCACAGGGAAGAATTTCCCTAGGAAATGTTTAGGGTGCTTTGTGTTTAGTCATTATGAATAAGAAATCGGAATGTTGTTGATAGGGTCAAGCAGTTTTTGCAAAATGCATTGATGTGGTTAAAATGGGTTTTAAAGACAATCAGTATTTTCTCCTCAGGGTTGTACTGGGTGAGCATCCCTAACCTGGAAATCTGAAATCCGAAGTGTCCCCAAAATGCCAAATTTTTCTGAACACCAACCTGACACTCTAAATGAAAAACCATTCTGCACCCTGAAACTTTTCCTGAAAAAAATATTGCTTATGTGTATAGATGTATTTGAAATGTAAATAAATGTGTAGGCTTAGGCCCCACCCCCAGGATACTCTGTTATGTACTTGCAAATATTCTAAAATCTGAAAAAAAAAAAAAAAGCAAAAACACTTTGGCCCGATGCGTTTTGGATAAGAGTTACTCAGCTCGGACAGGGTAACAGGAGAATATTACTTTTAATATGGAAAGTAGCTAATTTTGCAGCATATTCATTCGTTTGTTTGTTTGTTTGTTTTTTAACAGGACAAACTAACCCAAGAGTGTGTCTTCAGAGAACAGTTTGAAGAAAACTGGTATAACACGTACTCATCAAACCTATATAAACACGTGGACACTGGAAGGCGGTACTATGTGGCGTTAAATAAAGACGGGACTCCAAGAGAAGGGGCCAGGACTAAACGGCATCAGAAATTCACACATTTTTTACCTAGACCTGTGGATCCAGACAAAGTACCCGAACTTTATAAGGATATTCTAAGCCAAAGTTGACAAAGACAATTTCTCCACTTGAGCCCTTAACAGAGTAACCACTATAGATGGTTTCATGCGGTGGGTTCTCATTGATTAGCTGTGTCATCGCCTCGGCCCCACTGTTGCCAAACTTTGTCGCATGCATAGTGTATGACGGAGGCTTGGACGAGAACATGCTGATTTTGTTCTGCACTTAGAGGCTGGTTCTCCCGGAGGGCTACCTGGGCCAGTGCTGGATTTCCTGTGGAAGAAGGGGAGAGAAGGACTGGGTGAGAGTGAGTGCGTGAGTGGGCGAGTGTCAGGGGACCCCTGAGAGAGACGTGTGAGCAGGACAGCGGCCTGATGCATGCTGGGAAATAGACACGCTTTTACATTTTTGATCAGTTGTTCTTCATCCTGTATCAGCACAGCTGCCATCCTTCAACTCATCAAGACTTCCGGCTGGCGGCCTGTGCAAGGGTACACTGCATTTTCAAAGGCATGGAGGGTGCAGTCTCACTTTAAAGACCTGTTCGGTTAGTTCTCACTGGTATCATCCCAGTGAACTTAAAGCAAAGACCTCTTAGTTTAAAAAAAAAAAAAAAAAAAAAAAAAAAAAAAAAAAAAAAAAAAAAAAAAAAAAAAAAAAAAAAAAAAAAAAAAAAAAAAAAAAAAAAAAAAAAAAAAAAAAAAAAAAAAAAAAAAAAAAAAGAAAAAAGTAAAAAGAAAGAAAAAAGAAAAAAAGAAAAAAGTTAAATTTATTTATAGAAATTCCAAAGGCAACATTTTATTTATTTTATATATTTATTTATTATATAGAGTTTATTTTTAATGAAATATGTACAGGCCAGATAGGCGTTTTGGAAGCTTTAGGCTCTGTAAGCATTAAGTGGCAAAGTCTGCTATGAACCTGTGATAAATTCATGCAAGTAGATATAATGGTGCATGGACAGGAGACATTCTAATGACCCTAATGTACTAAAGGCGACAATCTATTTTGTGCCCGTATCATTGTAAACTTATGCACATTGCTCATGACACTGAGTCTTCGCTCTTCAGACTGCTTGTTTCATAGCTTATC
The DNA here is from genome assembly GCA_004027595.1 of Dinomys branickii. Taxonomy (NCBI): domain Eukaryota; kingdom Metazoa; phylum Chordata; class Mammalia; order Rodentia; family Dinomyidae; genus Dinomys; species Dinomys branickii. The sequence goes on along the minus strand of PVLD010001021.1, from coordinate 93,821 downwards.
CCAGAGGATTAAAGATAAACTGGGTCTCAACCTTTTGCTCTGTGTCTGTAATTTTCCTCTCTCATCAGTGACTCCATCACTGTAACTTCATGGCTGGGGAATAGGAGGGTTGCTAAGTGTCTTACTTGTTTAAATCTGTTGCAGAATATACCAAAGCAGAGCATACTGTGCTTTTTATTTTAGCCCACTTGTAACGTGAAGGTCAAACATTGTACTCATCTCAAAAGGGAAGAAACTCAACAGAAAAGCTTACCTAGCACAGACTCTTAAAAGAATGAGTCCAATTAACAGGATCACTCTTGTAAGCTTTTTATTTGTGTACTTGACTATCAAGTATGAAATTGTATAATGCCATAGGGGCCATTGTAACATCTTTCATAGAGAATTGCTTTCAAGGTGAACTCTCATGACTAGGTGGTAAAATCACCCTTCAAGTAAAACTTGCAGCCTGAAACCAATAAATCTTCATCAATTATGACAATTGGGGGAGTATTATATTCATTGATTTTACTTAGTTTTTAAAACGATCTTCACAAGCACTACATTTTTTTAGGGGGAGGTTGCTGTGTAGAATATCTTTACAAGGCTTTTATAACATTTTATGCTGAAGAGCGTAAGGATACATATTTCTTTGGTAGCAATGATTTTAGAACTTGCCTTGGGGCAATAGAGACCATTTCTTACTGTGTACTAAGGTGAAAAGAGCCAAATTCTTAAAGCAATATTTAAGAAAAAAGGAATTTGTAGCTAATTCTTACATACAACAGTTTTAGCCAGTTACATTGGGAAATTAAGAAGCTCAGTTAAGAATGTGTTGGGATTTATGTAACTAATTTATAATTAGTGTTCTGACTCTCTTGCTTGGATGCACATTCTCTAGGAAAAGCGAAGACGCATGACTGGCAAGTTAGAGCTGTTAGACAGGAGGGCGCAGTTCTGACTGCCGTGAGCACACACACGTAGCCGCCTGCAGTCCAAGCTGGAGCGCGCAGTGCTGCCCTCCTGCTGCTGTGCACTAAGGGGGAACTGAGAAATCTGGGGAGAGAACAGAAGCTCTGTAAAGTGTCTGATTTATCATAAAGATCAGAATGACCTCTTCATGTATGTTCTTGGGATGTGTTCCCCTTTTACTGCCTAAACAGAAACTGCATTGAATTCTGAAAAGTAGTATTATTTATTGTTTAACATTTTTGCTGCTGCTAACATGTGCATATATTCAGGTGTTAGCTTTTCCAAAAGACATTATTTTTGCCGAAGAAGATTAAACATTTGATCATGGTGAAGAATCAAGTTTCTAGGATGTCATAGGTGTAGTATTTAGCCCTGCGAAAATTGATTTTAGGAGACAGCCAAAAGGAATCTTAAAGTAGCATGGGAATGCAGTTAATCTGCCTAAAAGAAAGAAAAAGAATTGTGAAAAGAAAAATATCTCCATGCATTCCTAGCAAATGCTACTTTATTGTTTACTTTTGGAGGTATTTTGTTCTGGTATCTTTTTTCTTTTAAGGAAAGGAAAATGTTATATGCTTTTGGCAATTGAGACAATAAACTGTAACGGTCTGTAAATAAATGAACACTGACTTATGCAACTTACATGAATAAGCGTTCTGGGAGAGTAGATGGCACAGGGTGTCAGAGGCCCTTGCCTTGCCGGGTGGAGGAGCCGTGCTCAGCCCTCTGTTTGCCCCTTCTTGGATAGCAACCCTGGCCGCTGTGGAATGGGGGCTTCCAGTTTCACATATAGATGCTCAAATAGCCAAACCACTACCTTCTTCGCCAGCACTTGCACCATGGTTCAAAGACTGACCCGGCATGGGCTGAGCTACCTTCCCCTCTGTCACGCAAATGTCCCCAAGCACTGTTGCAGGACGTGCCAGGTCAGTGTTGGGGAATATGCCTGGCCAGGTCCTGTTTTGTGGAGAAAAGAGTGGCATCTGTGGATGGCATTTTCGTTTGATTTCATCTCAGTACCACAACGTTGTGTTATTTGTTTGGTATATGTAATTGTATGTAAACACATACAGGATTATGTAATTTGTGTAAATACATAATTACAGACTTTTGAAAACTGGTATTTTTTACTTGATACACATGTTGGAGCTGCTTCAGCTTCTGTGCCTGTATGAACAGCAGAATGTGGAACACACACCCTTCCTTCCCCCTACAGCTGTGTGTGTGTGTCAAGGGGCTATGGGTAGCGATGGTGGGAGGGAGGAACAGACATGTCCAGATGTCTCCTCTCTAAGCACTTGAGGGAGAAGCATGCTGTCTTCTGGGATGAAGATTTATGAGCTTGTGGCAAGTGTGATGCAGTGTGTGTGCACATTTCCATGGATGGGAGCATGGACAGAGGTGTATTGTTTGAGGTCAAATTCTGTTCTCTGTATCACTTGACCTTGAAATGCGCCAATTTGAGATCCACTGTACTTGGTCACTTGCATGAGAGAGCAGTGAAGTGGTGTGTGTGGGGAATGTTCCAGGTGGGTTCAAAAGATGAATTAAGGGTGCACTCATGTGGATGTGTTCATGTGGTCTGCACACTAACAGGATGGCCACACATGCTGGAGACGGTTTGCAGTTTTAAATTGATATTTTATTCTTAAAGGTGTAATGAAGAGGATGTAGGACAATAAACCGTCCCTACCTTCTTCAAGACGCACTGTAAAGTTCCAGATCCTGGTTTGTAGGGGAGACTCTGCTAACTAGAGTATGGTTGAAAATGTGTGGTGTGGCCTGTGAGAGTGAATTTTTATTCTATACTTTTAGTTGTAGTGTGCCTCTGCAGTTGCCCATGGGTCTTCAGGAAACACTGCAATACCAGAAAAATGTGTGCAGAAATAATAAAGTGGACTCTTCTATAATTTTCTTTGGGGAGAAAATGGAAATGAATGTTCTTAAATGTATTTCCTTCTTGCTGAGGGAGAATTAAGTTGCTTGACAGACATCTGGCTCTCAGGTCAGACTAAGCAGTCTGGGTCCTCTTTGCTATGTTGACTAATATAAACAAATTCTCATTGCTCTCCAACCCTATTGCAACTTATATCCTAGAAACGTTAATTTTAATTGAAAAAACATATGGGTTTACTGGATATCTGAAAAACCCTTGTGAAATTGTACGTGGAACTGTCCCCCTCTCATCCTTTCTCAAGATGCTGTACATGGTATTTCTGGTTTGGGTTATGATTCCAATTCGTACGTGTGGATTTGGCCAGGAAAATTTGAAACCGGGAGCTAAATGAAGAAGTGGTACATTGAAAACATCCATAGTGGAACAGCTGGTCTGACCTCCTTACTCAGGGGAAGGGTGAGTATTATAATGCTCATGGTCCAGCTCGGGAAATTACTTTTAAGAACATACATGCGGGCTTTTTTCCACCCATTCTGTGGGACATCGCGCAATATTCTGTAAGCTCCACCTGGCTGTTGCCTCTGGCTTGTAGAGTCTGCATATAGTTTTGTGATGTTTCTATTTCTTACTAGTGACAGGAGGATTTTTCCTGGACTAGGAGGAGAACAGCCTGTAATTGCTATTTTGGGAAGAAGCAATACTCCAAGGGTCCCCTGGTCTTACCCTTCATATTTTTCTTTTCTCACCTCCCCTTCTTCCCCTCCATTGTCTGGCGCTGGCATCGGTGGTGGTGGAGAAGACAGCGCAGTCACTGGGCACCCACTGACGTAAACAAACAGGTGACTGGGATGCGACATCCCAGTGAGTGTGTGGACGAGGAGGCGCACACTGTGGAAAGCGAGGTGCGCGAGGTGCATGCCATCCAGAGGCTATGAGCCAAGCGTGGTGAGACGCAAAGATAAAACGCAGTGGAAGCGCAGCAGTGACGGAGAAGGGAGCTATGGGCTCTGGAATTCTGTGTCCTGCAGGACCTTTGCCCTTTGAGAATTTGGGCTCATCATATCTTGTACTGACATTTGCTATAAAACTGCGGCAAAGATGTACAATAAGTGCTGGTGGATTGGCCAGCTGTGGTCTTGTGTGATTTCTGTGACTCATGCAGGGTGTTGGTCATGAATATGGTTGGAACCACAGTCTGAGCCGGGCCAGCCTGCTGCCCTGGACTTGACGTCGGTCCTCATTCAGCATGTTCATTTCTTACTCATAGTTTCTATCCAGAAGAAGGTGACCCTGCTGACTTTGGTTGATATTTCTCATTCTAATTTTCCCCTTGCAGTTGCTTCATGGCTCAGACAGAATCTCTCCCAAAATAATAAGGAAAACAGGAAAACAAAAGATATGAAAATATAGCATCATATTTAAAGTATATGGTTTATTCTTTAAATAAATATGTATTGAGCCACTGCTGTATGACAGGAAACAGTGCTGGGGATAGGGTAGTGTGCATGCACGCGCGCGTGCACGCGCGCACACACACACACACACACACACACACACAGTGAACAGATAATATTCTGACCTTGTTACTTAAGCAGCAAGCTGGGTTCTATCTTAATGATTGTGCAGACCCATGCTACCTATTTAAGACATGGTTAGAGGGGACACTAAGATGATAAAGCAGTTAGGACAAGGGCTGATTTTCCATGAACTTCACTGTCCTTCAACTATGTGTTTAATTTACTGTCACACAGAAGAGATCAGGAGCTGCCCCACTCAATTCCTATTGTTTTAAGGAGGACAACATTTTTCTGTGGTCCTCAGGAGTGAACTCAGGGCCTTCATACTGAGCTATACCAAGCCCTTTATTTTTTATTTGGTGTTGGTAAGTTGCTAAGTTTCCCAGTAGAGCTTGAAATTATAGTCCTCTGCCTCAGTGTCCCTGGGATGATAAGAATGTGTCCCCAAATGCACCGTGGATGGCATTTTAAATGGGTGTCCTTAAATTCAGTGATAGAGATTGTTTTGGTCACTGGACTTCCTGGCAGTGAATAAATCCCTTCAGAGATCAACACAATGGAGGCTGCCCTGTCCCTCAGTCTCCCCTGCTAGGGAAAACACAAGGGAAAAGCAATGGAATTTCAAAGGATCATCAAGGATAGATTGGTGATGTCTTTGGAGGCTGTGAGACTCAGAGAAGGCAGCACTCATTGGACTAAAAACTGATGAGGTGTGATCCATGCATCATTTGATTGCAAAGCAAGTGGGTATATAATCATAGCTTTAACACTGGAGAAATGAGATGGCATATCTTGGTTGGAGAGAGAAACCCTTCATTTTGTTTGTCTTCACCAGAATTATAAATCAATTATAAATCAGTTAATTACCTTTGACTACCTTGTGATTTACTTTGATTTTCTTTTCTAGGTAGACGGATACTATGAATTCTGGCCCTCTTGGGTTCCCTGACCCTATCCCACATTTAAAGAGATGCCTGTTACAGAATAAGTAGAATTGACAGAGTGTGATAGATGGTCTTTATAATTTCCCCAGAAGAGTTTTATGCTCTTAAATTTGGCTTAGGAAGTGAGAGCTAATCGAACAAGGAGTTGTCCACAAAAAGCATATTGGTAAGAGAAGAACGTCTCCCACCTCCCATGATTGGCCCTGGTAGGTAAAGATGAAAAGCTAAATATTTGCACCATGCTCCCACAAACCCAGCATCTGAAGTGCCATCTAGAGATAGGTGAGAGTTACGAACGACTGTTTGGTAGGTGGACACAAAGCTAGAAATCAGGCCATTTCTTCTGATGATCTACATCAAAGAAGCAACTTGAATTTTGTGGCAACTCTTATGTACCTATAGAAATGCTTCCTGCTTCCTTTGGGAGTATTTCTTATACAAGCAGCCTGAATTTTACTTTCATTTCAGAGCCTTTCCCTTGTTCCAGATATACGATGCTTATCCTATTAAAATATAGATTATTGCATGGTCAAGTTATATTTGCCGTGTGTCTTGGTTAATTTTCTCTTGGTGCTGAGACAAAATACCCAAAGCCCAAAATGAAGGAAGAAAAGGTTTATTTAGCTTACAATTTGTGGAGGTTTCAGACCATGCTTGGCTGACTCAGAGGCAGAGTGGCACATGGCAGAGGGCAAACGTTCATGGTGGTGGTACATGGCAAAAACCACAAGAGCAAGAAGGGGGAATGGCAGCAAGCAGCCTCTTGCTACTTCCCTTACATTGTAAACAGGCTCCCCCACCCAGGGGTCCTGTAGCGCTCAGATAATCTCCATGTGCTCCTCTTACACAGGCTCAGGATGTGTGCAAAGTAAGCACCCGGGCTTCCTGCTGTGTCACTCAGCCAAACCGCTGGACTCCCCAAGTTGACACAATGTATCAATCCACCCCTTGATAACACCATGCTTCCTGTTAAAGTTCATGAATTAACCGTCCTGCAGATACAGTCTACCTACTGTGATACACTGTGTCCCCTGTCCATAAGCCCCCACCTCTGCAGTCCATGTGGCTGTAAATGGGCTTCAAATGCAACAGTACTTTGAAATGATCAAATCACCTCTCATATTAACTGCTTTGTGTTCTAAAAAGTTAGCTTCAGTAAACATTTGGGTTGTAAATTTTTTTTTCAAACACCTGAAGTTTAGTTTTCAGAAAATTAAAAACATCATGGGAATAGCAAATATTATTCTTGTAGCTTGGATACTAAAAGTTATTTTTTTGCAGTCAATTTGATTTTTTTTAAATAAACTTTTGAAAATTGGCCAATAATCAAATTTTATTTTTTTAATCTTTTTTTTATTTTAAAGGGAGTAGTGAATGAGAAAAAACAAGAACAATAGCAGCATACCAACATCACAAACATAAACGAAACAAAGCAAGGACATTGAAAGTGATACAGGGTTTCTCAAATTTTATTTTTAGGTAAACCCATGATATTCCAACATGTCTATAATATCCAAAGTATGGCTTAGATCCTCATCAAAATTCAAGGAAGGGAACTTTTTATTAAAACATATTTGTCTGTTGAGCAAGAAAATTTTGATATATCTACTGTGTCCCAGGAGTATGAATGTAGAAATAGTTATTAAAATCTATTTACATATAAAATTAAATACATTGATCCATTTGCTCATGCCTACTTCTTGAGGAAATATTATGAACTGTCATAAGCTACATTTCTTGTATTTTTCATGGAAAACATCAGTTCTTCATAGGAAAAGGCCCTGGTATGTGCTTTGTATAGAGAACCATCTCTTTAAATGATGGACTCAGACCATTTGGAAATCTTTTTGGTTACTGTTCAACCAAGTGCTTAAAATTGTTCCCAGGAGAATTCTTTCTTGGGTTGACTTTGAGTTGAAAAGTGTCTCTGAAAAATAAACCATATATAAAGCCAATATGAAGTAATTTACCTTTTTGGCATGCTTTGTAATCATTAGTTCTGTAACTTTAGTTCAGAAGAGCATTTCAAAATTCCTATGTGACTGTTTTCATCTCAGAAACATGACAGCTTATTATTGGGAACCACACCCAGAGGTTCTGAGCACACTCAAAGAACTATGTTAAGGAGCATATGATGAATGTATGAACAGTTTATTAATACATTTGATTAGTTACTGCTTTCTAGAAAGGGGCTGTCTACTAATTAGTATGCAAATATAATGGAAACCATGTGAGGACAGGGAAAGGAATACCAACCAGGAAAGTGCCTGTTCCCATCAGCCAGGCTAAAAAACCTCAAGATCTATGGAGCAGTGGGTGGAGTGCATAGAAGGTTTTTGTCTCTATTGTGGGAAACAATTAATCATAGCCTAAGCATGGTTTCAGTCTCACCTAAGATATTTTAAAGCAAAGCAGAAATGATCAAACTACTTTTCAGTTACTTAACTTCTTTGCAAAACCAAGCTTTGTAATGTTTATAGCAATAAAAATATATTCAGCACCCAGGAAATACACACAAATACACAATGTCTGGCACTCATCAGATGTACAAAGAGGCAGTTTTTTTTTTTTTTTTGGTACTGGGACTCAAACTGAGGACCTTGCAATTGCTAGGCAGGTGCTTGTGCCACTGAGCTACATCCCTGACTGATGCCCCTGGAGTAAGGGTAAAGAGGCAGAAAAATACAACCCACAACAGGGAGGAAAAAACTCTAAGAATGTAAAGTAGAGCTACAACAATGTTAAAATGAGTAGAAACAGTATAACTATATCCCACATTTTTAAAGAGAGTTATGAAAGTTACAAGAAAGATTCAAATTGAACTTTCAGAGATGAAAACTCAGTGTGAGACAATAATATACTAGAAGGGATTTATTTCAATTTAGATATTGCAAAAGAAAACATGAATGCTCTCAAAATTATGGCAATTAAGAATATAATGAAAGAGAGAAAAGGAAATTAAAAAAATCAAACAAGTATTAGCATGCTTTGCGTCAAGTTCACGCAGTTTACTATATATGTAATTGGAGTCTGAAATCCTCAAAAAGTGGGGTTAGGAGAGGCAAAAATGGTTGAGTGAATACTGGCCCAAACACTTCTAAATATGGTAAAACTTTAAATATATAGATCCAGGATGCTCAATGGACCTCAAGGATGAGGAATGCAAAAAATTACGCTGTAGCACAAAATAAATTGCTAACAACCAGCTGTAAGAGATAAATTTTAAAAGCAACAGTTTAAAAAGCACATATTACATATGAAGAAGAAAAATTAAGGATGACAGCAGACTTCATACAGTGACAATGTAAGGAGTAAAGCAGCGGAGAGGATCTCCAAACTGCTGAAAGAACACAGCTGTCAAGGTAGAATTATACGCTTCGTAAAACTGTATAACACAGTGGTGCCTCGGTTCACCAATGCTTTCATTTGCTAACAATTTGGTTTGCAGTAGGTGGAAGTAGGTCAGCGGGGGCCTGCTTTGAAAGGTGTATCTCTTCCAGGGTTTTCCACTCTCTTGCTGCCTGTGGGTGCCATCAGTGAGTGCTCTCCTCCACCAGAACCCTGCGCCATGCTGTTTCTGCCTTAGAGAACCTCTGGAAGCATGAGCCAAAATAAATTCTTTCTTTAAACTGTATATGTCAGGAATTTTGTGTCAGTGACCAAAAACTGACTAATGCCTCTGGAGTAAGGGTAATTTGGAATGATCGATGATAAATTGTCATGTTCAAGAGAACATAATCCAAAATATTTGTGCGCTTAGTAAACAGAGCCTTCATACTCATGAAAGCGGAATGTGATAGAAAAATTTACAGTTATAATTCAAGATTTTAATGATCTTAATTGGTAGAACAAGTAGACAGAAAATTAAGGATATAGAATATTTATATAACACTTTCACAATAGCAGAATATGTATTTTTCTCAAATGTACAGGGAACATTTACCAAGATATTTGAAGCTATAAAGCAAGTCTCAATAATTTAAAATGAATAAAGTCAGAAAAGTACATCTCTGAGAATAAAAACCTAGTAGAAGGATCTGTGGGTAATCTCCAAATACAGAAAACTAAATAACGTGTTCTAACTCATGATTCAAAGAAGAAATCAAAAGTGAAATTACAAAGTAGGACAGAATAAAGAAGTGTTATGTAAGAAATTCTGTAACTCATGTAATACTTATGGGGAGATTCATAGCACTTAATTTATTTTTGTATTAGAAAAGAAGAAAGTTCTCAAATCAGTAATTCCAAGTTTCATCTTAAGAAATTAAGTAAAGAAAAAAATTAAAACTGAAATAAGCAGAATATAGGGAATATAGAGATTTGAGTAGAAATCAAGGAAATAGAAAAAAGAGAAATAATTTAAGACAACAAGAAAGAAACTGTATATTATAAACATAAAAAAGCAGAGACAACATTATTACAGATTCTACAAATGTTAAATTAAGGAAATATTAAGAATTATTGATAATGTTTCAGGTTGAATAAATTTAACAATTTACATAAATGTGCACATTTCTTGAAAAATATGCACTACCAATACCAAAGCTCACTCAAAAACAATAGCCACAACAACAACAAAGAAAAACCAGATAACATGAGTAGCTTTATTTTTGTTAAAGGAATTGAATTATTTTTCAGTGCTGGGGATTGGATCCGGGGCTTTATGCTTAGTAGGTAAGTGCTTTACTGCTGACTATATCCCCAGCACCAAGGAATTGAATTATTAGTGAAAATCCTTCTTACAAAATCCTAAGCTTAGAAAGTATCACTGGTAAATTATTCCAAAATTTAAGAAAAAGATTCTACTTTAAGGTAAGCTCAGAATATTGAAGAGAAAGAACTACTTTATTTACTTACTATGATTTATTTTTGAGACAGGGTCTTGCTATGTAGTTCAGGCTGGCCTTGAACTCACTATGTATCCCTGGCTGACCTCAACCTGGATTACAGTGTGTGTGCCACCACGCCCAATAAGAAGAGACTACTTTAAAACTTATTTTAGAAATAAGCCAGAGAAAGACATTATAAGAAGAAAGAATTATAGACATTGCTCATAAGCCTAAGTGCAAAAATTCTAATCTTAATTGCAGCATACTGAATCTAAAAAACTTAAAAAAGAATGTTATTATTTCCAAGTGGAGTTTAACCCAAGAATGCAAGGCTGACTTATAAAAATTGATCAGTATAATTCACTATTACCAAATACATAAAAATCATATTATCACCTCAGTAAACCTAAAAAAATATTTTTTGACAAAATCCAAATCACTCCTGATAAATTCTTAGCAAATTAGGAATAGAAAGAAACTCCCTTAACTTGATAGCATGTTTATGAGAAACCTATAGTGAACATCATATTTATTATCATGCTTTAGTTTAAAACTCAGAAATAAGGCAAGGATGGCCACTCTCCACTTCTGTCCACTTGTCCAGTACAATAAAGCAAGAGGGAATAAAGATATCTGTATAAGAAAGTAGGAAGAAAAACTCTGTGGGGACAGATGCCATGATCATGTATGTAGAAAACTTGATCAACACTACAGAAATACTTGGAGAGTGAGGTATGCCAAAGCAACTTTGTATTTGTACATTTCATTAGTGAACAACCAGATATTGATGTGAAAAACCATTTAATAGGATAAGACATGAAATATTTAGAAATAAAAATGACAAAAGATGTTTAAGACCAATACATTACAAATATCATGTTCATGTGTTGTTATGATGTCAATTTCCCACAAACTGGTACATAGATCCCAGGCAGTCCCAGCCAATATCTCACAGACATTTAAAAATGTTATTATTTTTCTTTACAAGTTAACAAATTAATTCTGAAATTTACATGGAAATTTACACTACATGAATTCAACATTTGGTATAAGGCTACCGTAATTAAGATAATGTGGTATTTGTAGATTTTTTTTTTTTTGGCACCAGGAATCAAACTCAGGACCTTGTGCTTGCCAGGCAGGCGCCTGGGCCACTGCGCTATCTTCCCAGCCCTATAAATGATGTCACTGACAGAGACATCTAGAGTGAAAACCTCTCAGAACTCAAGAAATGAACAACACAGTTAAAAAATTACATCAAAGATCTGAACAGACGCACCACAAAAAATATACGAATGGAAAGTAAGCATATGAAAGGGTGTTCAACATCACTGCTGACTGGGAAAATGCAAAGTGAAACCACAACGAGAGCATTACATACCCATCAAAAGGATGAAGTTTAAAAAGTTGACAATGAAAGATGTTAGTGAAGACTGGGAGGAACCCATACTCTCAAACACAGCTGATAGGAATGTAAAATTACGCAACTTTTTTGTGAAACATTTTGACAGTTTCTTAAAATCTTAAGCACAACCCTACTGTGTTCAATGGTCACTTTTGGTATGTACCCAAAGAATTAAAAGTATGTGTTCATACAAAGACGTGTGGCTGTATTTATAAATAGTCCCAAACTCTGAAAAGCCCAATGTGCACACTCCGAGGGAATGAGCAGTAATGAGTAATGAACTATCGGATCTCAAAATAACTGTGCTGAATGAAACAGGCTAGACCAAAAGGGACTATGCGCTCCTCTACCTGTCCATTGAAACATTGTTACAGAACACCGAACCCAGCGTCGAGGTCCAGAAAGATCTGTGGTTCCCTGGGGATGAGTAGGACAGGCAGAGGGAGGGCAGGGTAGTGGGGAGACTTTGAGAGGAGCAGGTATGCTAAAGATCTCAATTCGTGGCACGCTTACCAAATAAGAGGCTTGCTTGCAGTTTGCGTTGATGCTGATTGTAGTAGGATAACCAGTTAGAAAACGTGACCTCTGTGGAAAGCCGTATCAACCTCCCTGAGCGGTCACGGAGATGGGATAACAGGTGCTGGTTTAATCCCCCTTCACTCTCCCTTTCCTACGACAGCAGCCTGATGTTTTTCCACCAAGGAAGAGTCTCTCCAATTTGCTCAGTAGCGGGCAAGGGAGGAATGCGGAGGAAGGATAACGTTATTAGAATAGTCATCCCTGTTCGCCATGTCCTAAAACACACTTGTGTAGACTGGGGGAAACAGACCGATGCATCTGGGTACAAAGGAGAGTTTCCTGACGGCTAAGACGAAAGAGTCCTCACTGGGATCTGCAATCAGATTTCTGTCTGAGACACGGCCTGCTTCATGAGAGGAAGGAGTCCGCCTTCTAATACGTGGTAAAGGAGATATGGAAGCAGAGAAACAAACAAAAACAACAAAAACCCGGGAACATTGAGTCATACAGGTCCCACTGAAAAGAGTAGCTTTCTGACGTGTTTTGTAACGATTAGCTTTGTAGCTTTAGTTCCTAACAGCAGTTATATTTCAAAATTCTTGATCCGCTGTTTTTATCTCAGAAACACGTGACTGTCAGGAGGCTAAATTGGGAGCCACACCCCATGGTTCTGAGCACACTCAAGGATCTATATTAAGTGCCACAGGACAGATGTACGGACAGATTATAAACTCATTTGATTAGCTACTTGTCTGTCTTAGGGGTTGAGCATTTGAAGCAAATGGGAGAATTCAGACCTGTGCTGTGGAGTTGGTGGGCAGTGAGAGGGAAGAAGTAACACAACACGCAAGGTGATTACTTGATTCCTAGCCTTATGACTAGGACTTTATACTTAAGATCAAAATTGTAGGGTTATAGATTGAGTCAAAACAAGTTATGGGTTAAGGGAGGGGAGGTCCAGCTGAAGGTTCAGTCTTTGCTTTCTACAACTGGACAGGCAAACTTTTTATATGGAGGGCAGTAAACCTATTGGCTCTGATTTGCCTCAATGGAAGCCAGGCCATTTTGTGCCTGCAGTGCAGCGCGGGGCCCAACACTGAGTAGAACATGCTGGACTCAGCCATCACACGTCCCTCTTTGCTCCTTCACAGAGTTTGAAATGGGAGAGTGGGGCCCATTAAAATATTCAGTATTTGTCCTGGAGCTGATTCCCTTGGACAGTGACAGTCCATAAAGAATATTGATTTGCATTTTGCACAGGTGCTTATAGATAAACATCACTGAAACACTGATCTATTAAGAATAGTGGGAATTACATTATAATGTCTTTTTTCTGCATTTAAAAACCACTCATTACCTACCAGGCAGTTTAGTACAGCCTTTAAAGGCATGGACACAGTCAGTTCACCGACATTTGAAACTCATTCATCTCCACCATTTCCTCCAACTTGTGACTTGGGATAAAATGACTTCTTTCTTCGTGCCTGAGCTTGGTCCTCTCTCCCTGTGTCTGTAAGGGTGGTCAGGATAAGGAAGTGAGGGTCTGTCGAGCATTTTGAATGCTGCCTGGCACACAGTAAGCACTCATCCGATCTCTCTCATCCCTACACACTTTGCGTTTGAATGCTTAACATAATAAGAAGGAGCTGTCACTATCCTGGTTCTCTAGACAGCAGACTAGTTAGGTCACACTGCACCTGTGCTGGAAGTTCTGCTTCCTGACCTTGGCCTTAGCTTTTCTGGTCCGTATTGCTCTGCAGTGCTGCAATGCCAGAGTCCCCAGCATCCCTTGCAGACTGCGGTCCCTCTTGGAATGCAAAGTGGTGGATGGGCACAGTCTCATTTATCTTCACTGCATTCCAGAAAGGTGATAAAATGGTCTGGTCTCACCCTTTTTATTTATTTTTTGTGAATTGGAAACTAATGGGAGTTTGAGTGATTCAGTTCAATTCAGTTGACACTGGGAGTGAGAAACAGTCACCTTTGAAGCCTGGCCAAGTTTCTAAACAATAAACTCAGCAAACTTATCCCAGCCATAAGCCCCCTCCCTTCTGTTCCATTTTCCAGTGTATGTGGTGTTGAAGTGAGCACTGTTCAATCTTCTAAGTCCCTTTTTGCACCCTCCCTGCAGAGGAATCTGGCCAGAGAAAGGTCCAGGAGTCCTAAAGAGGTAGTAGCCTGGCCAGGCATGTCCTTAGGTGACAGAGGAAGACCACAGACTGCTCACTAGGGCCCAGGCTTCCTCTGTCCATCTGGTGGGTAGCCAGGCCAGAGCACAAAGGACCTTGAGATGCAACTTTGACCATGCAGAAAAACCCAGTGACCTATGGGCTGGTGGGACAGTGGTGAGGTGACAGGGAAGAAACCTTGGATGTCTCCATGAAATGCAGCCTCCAGCACACTTGCTTTGTTCTGTTATGCGAGGGAGGAATACGTAACAACATAATTAAATTTATAGAAGGAGAAAGTGGAAAGGAGGTTACCGGGGGTTGAGGTACAGTGACGGGGAGATGTCAAACAGATACAAACTTTCAGTTAGGAGAAATATGTTCAAGAGATCTATTGCACGGCGTGCTGACTATAGTTAATAATGATATGTTCTCTATTTCAAAGTGCCAAGGTGGTAGATTGGAAGTGTTTTCACTACAACAGTGTCAGATTAAGTAGATTTAGCCATTTCACAATGCATATACATTTCAAAACATCATGTTTCACACCATAAATGTGCAGTTTTAATTTGTCAGTTAAAAACTAAATCTTCCAAGTCCCCAAAAGTACATATCACTGAGACCATATTATGGAGGCAAGAGATTAGGGTGTGGCCAACTGGCTAGGCAAGTGGGCACAACTTATCAATCATGGACATAAGCCCAGAAAATCAGTTCCCCAGCCCTGCACCTGGGGCCAATCAGAAAATGCTGCCTTCAGTTCTTCTGTGGGAGATCAAGCAGGTTTTTGATAGAACAGCCCAGATCTGATATCAGCCTGAAAACGGGGGCTGCAAAAGATGTCTGCCTTAATCTCATGGGCACTGTGAGCTTTCTCAGTGTCCCTTCCTCATTTCTTTTCCTACCTTTATTCACTGAAAAGCCTCACTACACTTTTTGCATTTCTTATCCAATTCTTTGTTTAGAATACCAAGAATCTGGAAAGGCCCCCTAGAAAGAGTCTACAGAGCCCCAGAACCCGCTAGCACTATCTATTCCTTTACTTTATCTCAGCCTTTTCCCCAACCTCTAGCAGCCTTATGTGGGCTCTTCAGAAAAGTTTTGCCAACTTTAAGTGAGTAACAAATTATAAAGACAAAAGCAAAACAGAGCCAAAGGTTCATTAGGTGGGGAAAATTTGCTGCATAGAAACTGACTTTGCAATGTTTGATAAAGCTATGCTTTTAAATAAAACTAGCTGATTAGTGACTCTCTGCTGGGATATTGCTATGCAGGCTCTTCTGTTTGGAATTTGGTGGTTTATGCTACAGGCCATGCCTACATTTTATAAATGACCTTTAAAACCACTTCAGAGATTATAGAGAAAGTTAAAAGACATCTCTGCACAAAGACTCAAATACAGAAGTGTGGTGGTGGGGGAATACAGGGCTGTTTTATTATGGCTGCCTATACTTAATGGAAAGCCAGCTTAGAAGCTAGTGTAACTTCTTATTGCACCAATTTTGAAAGATGCACAAACCCACATTCTTCCATCTCTATAATTAAACAAAGAAACAAGGCCACACTAAATAAAAGCCAACAGCATGTTTTTATTTTCTTGTTACATAAAGGCACTTGAATGCTATGCCCCTGGCTCATCTGATAACTTATCTTTTTGGAATTAAATGAGAAACATGGGGGCTGACACCTACCGGGAGGCTCCAGGAAGAGGTGTCTGGGTGCTAATCTATCCAGTGGGAGCTAGCAGCTTTGTACATGGTCACGGCTACACAGCGCAGGCAGGAGGGACAGGCGATCAGGCAGCTCAGCAGCATCCTCAACCTAGTGGCACCTGCCTAATTGTGTACCATGGCCCTCCAGTAGGGAGTTGCTGCAGAGCTGGCTGGGCTTCTCTGCCTTCTCTCCTTGCTTGGTGGAAAATAATTCTGAATCACCTCTCCTTGTCCCCTTTTCTTTTCCTCAGGACCCATCTACAAAATATTTATCACCGCCTATTGCTAAACATCTCCCCTGAGCTGGCGTGTGACTTGTACATCCTTCTCGGACAGCTCTGTCTGGGTAGTGCTTTACTGAGTCCAGTTCAGTGTCCTGAGCTGAATCTGCTGTGCTGCCCTGCAGTTCTGCCGTGGGGACTGAAGAGCTGGGGGAGCCGCCTCTGCTGCGACACCACCACTCGCCCTGGCAACGAAGAGAAAACTTGTTCCCAGCTCCTGCTCCAACCCTGCATCCCACAATCACCAAACCTTGCTGATTTATCTCCAAATTATTTTAAAAAATCATTTCTTTCTCTCTAATTCTTGTACCACCCTGTGATTTAGGCCCCCATATCAGACCTCGATTCCCCACTGAAGCTCACAATTTCTCGTCCAACCTTCATAGAGCTGCCAGGACTATATTGGGCTGCAGACCTACTTCCCTGGGGTATGTTTGGGAATGTTCCAGACTGTAGGGAGATGATGTGGCACGCATACTATATTAAGTAACACCCCAAGAAGGGTCCGAGTTAGTACCTCATGTTGCAACTCATTTGTATTTCTGCAGAGAAAAAATTATGGCATTAAGAGAATAAAGTCTACATATAAGTTCAGGCCAGCGCAGGTCAGATTTGGAATACACCTAAATTCAGACTGAGTCTGATTTTATTGCCAGGTGTGTTAGGAATCCCCTCTACACATTCTGAGCTTTTTGGGTTGCTAGCTGTGCACCCTTAGTTAAATTTCAGCAGGACTGTGTCACTTTCTCTGCTTTAGGAAATTTTATGAGTCCCCTTGGCCTGCAGAACTACTTCAAGTGAGATTTCCCAACTGCTCCAGCCTGGACAGGTTCTTCAAGTCTGGTTCTTGGTCCTTCTCTTCCTGCCCCACCATCCTTGAAATGCCAATGTCCTCCCAAAAGCATGGACTGTCTTTTTCACTTTTAAGGGAGATCATTTGTCTTTTTGTGTCTGATTCATTTCACTTACTTATAGGATCATCCATGGTGTCCCAAATGGCAGGATTTCCTTTTTAAAATTTATTGTTATTTTTTGAAAGGCTAAATAGAATTTCATTGCTCATATGTACCACATCTTCTTTATCCATTTATCCATCAAGTGCTAAACATTTTTTTCTGGTGGACAAGAAGGGGTATAATATATTAGTGGGCTGGATCTGCAAAGGCATAGGCTTATACATGAATTGATTTGAAAAAAAAATAGTTGGAAATCATTGAAATACCAGATCCTTATAATGGCCCTTCTAATCTGAAATTTGATTTCCTACATTCCACAGCAATGATCCTGGCAGATTTTTTTTTTTTTTTACAGTACTAGGGATTGAATGCAGGCCCTTCACACTACGTCCCATCCTCAGATCTTTTTTTATTTTTTGTTTTGAAGCAGGGTCTCACTAAGTTGTTAAGGTGTCCAGGTTGTGTTCAAACTTGTGATCCTCCTGCCTCAGCTCTCTACAGTGTGGGGGTTACAGATGTATGCTGGCTCCTGCTAGATTCTGATACTTTAAAATGACCAGTACTGAATACCGATGTTGGTCATAAGGACTTTATTTCATCATGTTTCCTTGAAAACGGGTCATCCGTTCATTATTTCTTTTAGCCAATGTTTATGGAATGTTTTCCTGAACTGGGCACTGCACAGGGGCTGGCACAGCAGCTGTGAGTGGAACCAAGCACCTCTTCTTGCCCAGGTTCAGAACAGAGTGGTAGGGAGCGGCAATAAAGTGCCTTCTACCTTGGGGTCAGAGACGGGTAGGGATGGGAAAATCCTACAATTTAGAAAAATAAGATTTTCTCCTGCTCAACTGGAGCATTATTTCTTGGTATCTTTAATTTCTAGGTCTGTCTTGCTGTCTTAAAAAAATCTCCCAACAACACAACTTTCCCAGTGTTCTTCATAAATTGTCCTTCTCTTCATCTTCCCCTCATTACCCAGGTTGTGTCTCCTCGTACCATGCTAAATAATTCTTCCTGTGCGTGTTTACGTGTCTGCATTATTTATAGGCTGTGAGGTTTTCCCCACTGCCTCTCAGCCGTCACCACCCAGACGTGCTGTGCATCGTTAGTTATTTTAATCTTTCTCAGTAAATCAAATCTCCTAACTTCCCATCATTTTTATTACTCTTCTCTGAACTCCCTTCAGTTTTTTCTACATCTTTATGGTATTGAAGTGCCCGGAATTTAATGTAATTTTCCAGGTGGGGTTTGAGAAAGGCTATTAAAGAGAGACTCACCTCTTCTCTGCTGATGGAACCGTTGGGAACAAAGCCCAAAACTACATTAGTTCTTTCGCTGCTGTATCAGCTTTATTAACTCGTATCTAATTTTCTTCTCACTGTCGCCCTGCCAGCCTTTTCACACAGCCCAAGCCCTGGCTCAGTGTATAGAGCTGGCTTTGGTGTTTGTACAATGGGCTTCGCTAACTCTTAGCTGAGAGGGAGGTTTCACCACCAAGGGTGAGAGGAAGAAAAACTCAAGGACAGATAGCCGCGGGATAGATCTAGTGGTGTGTCAGTTTTTTGTTACGATAATGAGGTGATCAGCTTAAACACAGTGTTTTCTGTTTCAGAGGTGTGTGTTCACGGTTGCTTGGCCCCTGGGGCAAGGCAGAACACCACAGCATGGTGCTTGTGATGAAGGAAGCAAAGCTAGGAAGAGGCGGAGTCAGGGCTCCAGTAGTCTCTTCAAGGCCACGCCTCCCGTGATGTCACTTCCTCCCACCCGGCCCTGTCTTCTAAAGCTTCCTTCAGCTCCCAGTGATGCCACAGGCTGAGGACTGAGCGTTCAACACCTGGGCCTGTGGGAACACCCGAGGCCCAACTGCTGAGTAGTAGTGTAATTAATAATAGTAATTGCGTGTGTCAAATGCTGACTGTGTGCTAGGCTGCATGCTGAGTCTTATTTAAATATCTTCCTATTTCACACTCATAAAAGGATACTAAGGCTCAGAGAGCTTAGGGAAGTACAGAGACATTGTTCAGCTAGAGGTGGTGTGGTGAGGTTTAAATCCAAGCCAGCTGGCTTGAGGAGCCTTTGCTCTCAGGAGCCAGTGCTCCTCCAGGGGTGTGAGAGGCAGGCGGTGAGAAGCAAGCGCCACACAGAACTCCAAAAGGCAGCCCAGGGCATCAGAAGGAAGCTCAGTTTCTGAGGTTACTCAGTTGAGTGCTGAGTGACTGTGTGGGCCTCATTTGCCCATCCTGTGGACGCACGGCTCTCCAGAAGACCACTGAAATCTTTCAATACGTGAGTTGATTTCTTGGGTGTCATAGCCACTCAATGAATGTTAATACACCCGTTGCCTGGAAAGGAGCTTGAGGAGTCACCCAGACTAGAATCAGCATGCCAAGCTCAGTGAGACAGACCCTGCCACAGCAGGGACGGAGAATTCAAAAGTTTAGTCTGAGGAATAGAATTAGCCGACATGAGACCAAGGACATTTTTAGGGGGGGTGTCACTGGATGTGCACCTTAGCGGCCCTAACCAGTGCTCAGCCATACAGCCACTTCTTGACACCTCACCATTGCTTTCCCCTCCTTCCCTGTCAAAGTTGAAGCTGAGCAATTCAGCTTTATTACCCTTAGTGCTATGTCAGCCTTGATCAGCTGTGTGTGCAAAATAAGGTTTCATAGGGTACTAAGGGTATATTAGGATGCAAATGGTGTTTCTGTGGGCAGAAAATGGCTTTTTTTTTTTTTTTTTTTTGCGAAATAGTAACTTTTTTTTTTTTTTTTGCGGTACTGGGGATCGAACTCAGGACCCTGCGCTTGCTAGGCAAGCACTTATTCCACTGAGCTATATCCCCAGCCCTGAAAATGGCTTTCTTTGAGAAAAAAAATGAAATTGGCATTATGAAAGCATTGGGCAAACATTGCTGGTACCCCCTTTCTCCATAGTTTTCAATAGGCTTATTTGTACAGCAGTTTGGTGTCACAGAAAGACACTATCATTGGAGATAAGCAGATCTTGAACATGAATGTTGTTATTTCTCAGTTTTGTACAATTGGGCGAGTCATTTAACTTATTTGATCCTAAATTTTCTTATATTTAAATTAGAATTTCTGTCAATGAACGGTGATGAAATATATGTGAAATATGTCCTACACAATACATGATGTACAAGCATGTGATTCACAGATTAGATTTTCAATTCTACTTATTTCTGCCTCTTATTTGCCTTTATAACTCATGTGGTACATTGTTTCTCAAACAAGTTACATAGCAATATATATCCCTAAATCATCTAATATATATTTAGAACTGCATGATGCATAAACACCACCACCACCACCACCACCACCGCCGCCGCCGCCTACACCATCACCACCACCACCACCACCATACCCAGCATTTATTGACCACATACTAGTGTTGACTACAAGGCCAAGCATTTTATGGATATGCTTTCATTTATTCATATCGTTATGGATATACCTGGAGATGTTAAATAACTGGCTCAGAGTCATCAGGATATGAAACACAAAAAAGAAACATGAGCTAACAACCCTGCCCTGGGGAGGTGAATGATCTGTTGAAAAGCAAAATTAAAGAACATGCAAAAGTAGTGATCTTTACAATACATTATAACAGGTGTCCAATTGTGTGGTTCAGGCTGCAAATGCTGCAAATGTTCAGGGACCAGGACTGATGAGGGTCAGCATGTGTGTTAAACATTTTGTTTTATGGAATTAACACACATGGAAGTTCCCTTAGGCACTAGATGGATAGGCATGCTAAACAGAAACCTCATGCAGTCCTTAGAGTTCACAGGAAGTCCAGAAAAGTCCTACCAACAGAGTCCTTAGGGACAACAGAAACAGAGTTAGACCTGCTCCTGTGGAAACTGGACTTGGGGGGGTCACGTCAGATCCAAGGATGCTCTCGTGACATGGCAATCTTGTGGTCTGGCAGCAGCAGGAATCCTGGCTCCCTCTTCTAAGGCTCCAGTGTTAATGGAACTTGACTATTAGCTGGTGTTTTCATTCCTGATCTGGCCAGGTTGCCCTCTGTCTGTCTTCTGCAGAGAGTTTTCAGACACAGCATTGCATCAATCTGGCCATACCTCACTGTCCTTATTTGGGCAGAACTTTCACACCTGGCATACTCATCAGTTCACAGCCAGCCTTGACTACTAGCTTTGCTTCAGAGTCAACCCTCGTCCAGCCAGCTCTGGCCCAAGAGTCTTGTTCATCTAGAACGCGGTCACATATGCAGAAGGAGCCTCATGAACAGCTGTGTCCAAGGCTGGATCACTAATTCTACCACAAGGGAACTCTAGTGCAGCAGATACCTCAACTGGATGTTGACGGAGAGGGAAGACTCAGTGGAGAAATGGACCTTGACAGGCAAGGATTCATGCATTTCAATTCAGGCGAAAAATTTATTTATTTATTTATTTAGAGACAGGGTCTCACCGTGCAGCCCAGGCTGGCCTCGAACTCACAGAGATCCTCCTGCCTTAGCCTTCTAAGTGCTGGGAGTAGGCTCGCATCCCCACACCTGGCAGGAGAAGAACAGCTTAGAAAAGGCGTATCTTAGAAAAGGCTGAGCTCGGTTTCGGCAGCAGAAATCACAAAGAGAGGAAGAGCGGGATTAGGGCCATGTTTGTAGGGCAGATCAAAGATCTTGTTAGTCAGGTAGAAATGTTTGGACAATAGTTGTGAGGCAGTAGGGGGCCGTGGGGGCGTGGAGTATAGCAGCCAAGCGAAAGTGGTGTTTAGGAGTAACTGGTGAGGCAGATAGGAAGCAGAAGGTAGAGCGGGAAGCCGGTGACGGGGATTCTGTGTTGTCAGCTCCCTGCCACGCTGACAAGAGACCTGAGGTAATCAGCTTACAAGGAGGAAAGGTTTATTTGGGGCTGTGGTTTCAGAGATTTCAGTCCGTGGTTGGCGCCATTGCTTTGGGGCTTGTCCTGGGTAGAACAGCTGCGGAGCAGGAGCTCACCTGCTGGCAGCCAGGAAGCGGGAGAGACGGAGGGGCGTGGCCTGCAATGCCTCTTTCAAGGGCATGCCCTCGGTGATGTCGCTTCCTGCTTCAGGCCCTCATTTCCTAAAGATTCCACTGCCTCCCCATAGCGCCGCAGGCTGGGAACCAAATTTGCAATACGTGACCTTGGGGGGACATTTAAATCCCAAGCTATAGCAGATCCAGTCAGAAGGAGGCTGCATTCAGCTAGACGTGAGGCAGGAAACAGGAAAACAGGATTCTTGTTCAGAGATCTTAGCTTCTTATCCTGAGGCACCTTTTAGGATTCCTAGCCCCTTTTTAGACTTAGGCAATTAACATGCTCACATGATGCAGTGTTTATTAGATTCTCACAGGGTCCAGATTGAACAGCAACAAAAGGCCTCTTTGAGTGAACTCAAATGGTCGAGTAGGTTGGTAACGAGTCACAAGCTGTGTTAAAAGTAATTATTTTGTTTATTTCATTCACCTGCTTGCTGAATTCCTGACCGAAACCCCCACAGCCCCTGTTGGCACCCTCTCGCTCCTGTAGCCTCCGCCGCATTGCTTACCTTTCCTGTGAAGGACTCCATTCTCGAGTCTGGCAGAAATGACTTCAGTTTTTAGTCTTGGACTTTGATGTGTTCTTGTATGCTGCTGCCTGACCGCCACCAAGCCAGTACCAGCCCTCTCCCGTGCCTCCAGAAAACATGTACCAAGAGTTTGATGAGCTTTTCTCTAAGCAGACAAACAGGGTTTCTGACTCTTCTTTAGAAGACAAGTCACTAGAACATGATTAGCAAACCACATACGAGTGATGGTTCTGCTCCTCCCAAACTCACACAAGTCATTTGGTTGCAGTAAATGAGTGGGTTTGGGGTTGCACTTTGGATCTTTAGTCTCTGAAAGGTTGGCCAATGCTGGTCTAGTCCATGGTCTGACTAGCAAGGTTTCTGAATGACTATTCACCATCAAATATAATTACTGCGAGACTTACTTGTGAACGAGAATTTCCATGGTCCCAGCAGAGGATTAGAAATAGGAATGAATGTTCACCAAAAGGGGTAGTAAGAACTCTTGCTTGGCTCTTTCTGGCTGTTTTCCTTGGGTTCTTCCAATCTAGGTTGGTTTCAGATCTAAGGCGGATGTTGACAAACTACAACACACAGGCTCAATCTGCTCCATGCTTCATGGTATAAATAAAGTTTTACTGGAACACAGCCATGCTCATTGCTGTATGTCCTGGCTATAGCTGCTTTCCCAGTAAGACAACCGTGAAGTTGCTGCAGACACCAGTGGCCTGCAAAACCTAAATCTGATTACTATCTGGATCTAAATTTACAGAGAGTTTGCCAAGCCCCTATCTAAAGTGTTTTAGGGACACCGTAATATATTGCTTGAGAGATTAAACAGTCATTTTTGTTTCCATGGGGGGGAGCAAATGATGAAATACGTAAAAGGTAGGAGGTAAAAATAAAAATAGAAAAAATAGTCAAAGCAAAGGGCTGGTTAAAAAAATCCAAGGCTTAAGCCAAGGCCTTTGTCTGAACTGGTCCCTTTGAAACTGCTGGGAGAAAATGCTGCGTCTGTGGTAACACCAGGATCACAGAGGCTTCAGGAAAGGAGTGCGAGCCATGGGTGCCTGGCCTTGGGGGTGGTACAGGGAACTTATAATTTTGCATGGAGGGGAAGGTGGGCTTTTGCACTGAGTTAAACCCACATTCTCCCTTTTTCAATATTTTTTATTTTTAGAGATGTTCTTGCTAAGTCACCCAGGTGGAACTTGTACGTGTGACCCTCCTGCCTCAGCCTGTCAGAGTGCTGAGAGTACAGGTGTGTGACACCATACCTGGCATTGGACACTAGTTTTGAGCCATGGAAACCAATTCCTTCTTCCTTTTCAGGCCCTGTTGCCTTCCTTCCTGTCCTCCTGCAGGCTGCCATAGGACTGGTGTCTTCCCTTTTGTACTCTCCTTCAGCACAGACCATGTTTAGGAAATCTACTCAAGCATGGTTGAGAGGACAGAGGCAGTTGCAAGAAGCCTCTGTTGAAGAGATGGGGCAAACCTCCAGCTTGGCCTGCTGAAGAGTTTCACGGTTCCTGAGGGAACATATGTCACTAGGGGTGACAGGCGGAAGTGATCAGCTGACTTTCTGGCAGGCTCAGCCCCAGAGTAGCCTGGGTTCTGGAGAAGATATTTCTGTTTTCTCTCCCAATTCTTTTCTTTGCTATTTATATTCAAATGTCATTTTCTGTCAAAGGTTTCCTTGAGAAGAGGTAGTGGGCTCTCAGGTAGGCAGCTCCCTGCGCTGAGACCGGCCCTCTGGATAATCTGACAGTGTGGCTTGCCTCCAACAGGGCCATATGTCATGTAAGCCTAACCAGGACTGCTGCCAAGCCCGGCTATTCTTACTGCCACCCAGAGCAGGTTCCAAAAGAAAAATCTGGAAGTGGGTATGTGGATCATAAGGTAGAAGGGAGGTTATGCCCAAGTCCAAAGCTGTGAAATGTGCATCTGATCAAATATAAAGTCAAAATGGCCCATTGATTGAGTGGTTAATGCCAGGGATGTTGTTGCCCAGGACTGGCTCTGGGAGGAGTAATGTGGAGAAAGGGGCATGGGCAGGGTGCTGTGATTTGATGTGATCTCTTGATTCCTCAGCTTGGGAGATCAGTGGCACTAACATCTGAGGAGGAGATGGCTTTGCCAGCTGGTATACCAACAGAAACTCCAGCTCACAGATGTACACAAAGCCTTGGCACAATACAGCCTGAAACCCGAGGGGAATGTTTTCTGTGCATGCTTCTCAGCCTTGCGCTCTTCTGTGTGGTTTTTCTCAAATTGATTAAACAAACTGTATTACAGACCCCCTGTTTAATATGCACAGGGCCAGCAATGCAGGACCATAATGTGGCAGCTTCTTCTGTGTTTGCACATGCGCGCGCGCGTGCGTGCGCACATGCGCACGTGTGTGTGTAAGAGCATAAGAAGTCAGAAAGGGGTGGATAAAGTGCTTGTGTGGAGGTAGGAAGGGAGAGAGAGAGGGAGAGCAAGAGAAAGGGAGAGAGGATATTGTGGACTCATGTACTATGGGTGGTATGAAGAAAGATTTTGTGGGATTGAAATATGAGATTTTAGATGGGTCTTGAGAGGGTGGATGGAGTTTTGAGATAAAACAACTCAGATTTGGCACCAGAAAAGACAGACAAGCATGAAAGTAGAGCCATCTTGGGGTGCAACACATAGCTTTCTTTGAACAATATACAAGATAAGATACGGTTAGAAGATGGGAAGAGACATGCTTGATGGGACCTACCTTAGCGAGAGTAAAGCTTGGCTAAGAGTCATAGAAAACCAAAAGCATCGGTAACTATAGATATAAACACGTAAAACCCAGTAGGCCCAGGGGTGGGATGATGCTCTGC
Organism: Dinomys branickii; assembly: GCA_004027595.1. Lineage (NCBI taxonomy): Eukaryota > Metazoa > Chordata > Mammalia > Rodentia > Dinomyidae > Dinomys > Dinomys branickii. The sequence goes on along the minus strand of PVLD010001021.1, from coordinate 68,232 downwards.
TGAATCAGCAACTCAGGCTCCTTTTGCCTTCTGGGCCTTTAGTTGATGGCTCAATGTTGTAGCATCATTGTAATGGCCAATTTTAAGCATCCAGTTGGCAGGGCTAAGGGATGTTCATGATGCACTATTTCCGGATGTGTCCATGGAGAGTCTCAAGAGAGGTCAACATTGGGATGAGCAGGCCCACAAAGAAGGTCCACTCTCACTGATATGTGTAGGCATCACCCAATCATTGAGAGCCCAAATAGGACAAAAAGAGGTAGGGAGAATTCTCTCTCTGTCTTCTTGAATTGAGGTTCTTTTGTGTCCTTGATCTTTACAGCTCCTGGTTTTTAAGCTGTTGGACTTCCGAACTTAGACCCAGCTCCCTGCCATCCCTTGGGCTTTAGCCTTAGAGTGGGTCTTATTGGCTTTCCTGGTTTTCAGTTTTTTGGATCCAGACTGAATTATATCACCAGAATACTTGCTTCTACAGCTTATGGATGGCATATTGAGAAAACTTTAGTTTTCATAATCATGTAAGCCTTCTTATAATAAATATATATATAGTAAGTCCCCAACTTATTAACAAGTTCCATTCTGGGAGAATACTCATAGGTCAGATTTGTTCATAAGTCTGGCAAAGTGAGCCTTATATATCTTTGACACAAACATATAATGCAATACATAAAAAGCCCCAAATGCACACACACACACACACACACACACACACACATTGTAAATAACTATTTTTACTCTGATAGGTACCTTTAAATGGTACTTCTTTGATTTGTTTACACCTACTAATGTTCATAATTTGAGGTTCCTATCTGTGAGCGTTCACAACTCAAATGCTTGTGAGTTTGTGACCTACTGTATATGTATCATATTGGTTTGTTCCTCTGAAGAACCCTGACAAATACAATCATATTCTACACATCAGAATGGAGAAAGGGATAGACGAAGTAAAACATACATATGTCTTAAGAGAAGAATGTTTACAGAAAATCCTTCTTAAAACTCAATGTTCATTCCATTGACTAGAATTTAGTCACATGAGCACACCTAGCTGCAAGAGAGTCTGGAAAATAATCTGTATTTAGATGTCCATGTTACCAAGATGTTACTGGTAGTCGTAGCAGCAGAGAAGGAGAGAAAACATATTTAGAGACAACCAGCAGTACTTATCTCAGGTTATGAAGGACTTTGGGTGCCAGAGTGGGAGGATATATAGTAAGCTTCAAGGTTTATAGGAAGATATGGAGGTTTTGTGTAAGAGACTTATGTGAAGATTAGCTAGGAGGAGTGAGCAGATGGATTAACATGTGAAGAAAGAAAAACATGAGACTGCTATGGATACTGTATCATTGCAGTGGAGAACTAATGGTGTCCATGAGATTATAATGGAGGATGTATATTAAAGATATCCTCCATGATAAACTTCTGGAACTCCTTGAATTCCCAAGGGACATGATTCTTGTATCCCACTCTAAGGATGTGCTTGTGAACATGGATGGTGTGTTCTTGGGCCGTTGCCTTGTTGATATGGGTGAGCCTTCTTTCTTCTCCTCCTCATTTTTCTTTGGGGGAGTCATTCTGCCTGGCCCAGTTTGGAAAGGGAGAACATGAGGATTGTTAAAGTATGCACATTCACCTTCCCTTGTAAAATATCAAGCCTGGCTGTGACTTGGCCCTTATTCCTATATGGACATCAGTTGCTAGGGTTGTGAGTAAGGTGTGAGCTCCCCACTTCCTGTGGTTCCTACCTCCCTTTATATCCTCCACTGTGGCCTATTCTAGCTATCTGTATTACCTGCCTGGCCCCTCTAGATATCGGAATATTCCATGTCCTTTTCTAGGATTTGGAAAAGACGTTAGACCAGAGATACAGATTTGAGAGTCATAATTTTTGGAAGTGAGAGATGAAACCACTGAAATGAATGGTACTGATGAGAGGGAGAGAATAGAAAGAGAAAAGAGGTCTAGAAACATTGGAGCATCGTGCATTTATAAGTCAGGACAGGTGGCTCCTGAAACCTAGACTTGGAAGGTGTGCATTGGAGAGGTAGAAGAAAACTCAGAAATATGGTATTGCAGAAGTCAAAAGAGAAAAGGATTCTTGGATGGAAACTGTCTAGCGCCAAATGCTACAGGAAAGGGAAGAAAATGGATCTCTGCCAAAGGCCATTTGCCTCGGAGATTAGAAGGTTTAGCATTTTCAATAGAGCGGTAAAGGGCAGAAGTCAAGTGGAAAACTGCTTTGGTGGCCTTGGTAACCTGAGCTCACCTTTATGAAAATGTTGGGGTATAGAAGATGGCAGGTAGCCTTGCTCTCAACACCTCACCCTCCAGAGGAGAACCTCAGGTGGAGGCTGGAGAGGAGGGGTGGGACTATTCTGGGGGGAAATTGCCATCCTGTTCCCCACGTGTATGAAGTGCCAGGGCACCTCATTAAATGCCCACAGAACTCTGGGATTTAGGGCTCATCTTTTGAACTTGCTGAGGATTTGCTCAGGGTGACTAAGGCAATACCAGTACTGGAAGGCAAATATGTGAAGGTGGCCTCTCTTCTCTCAGCTGCTCTTGTGTACCAGCCAGCTCATTCCAGGAGGACAGCTGAGTCACATCATTTTCTCTGTCCCTGGATCTTAGCATGTTCTCTGGTGCTATAACTAAAACCCTGAGAGTGGGTACTTTATAACCCTAAAGAGATTTATTTGTCTCACGGTTCTGGGCATTGGTGAATATGGCACCGGCATCTATGTGGGTCTGGTGAGGACCTCATGGTGCATGAGATCATGGGCAGACAAGATCACTTGGGCAGGAAACAGGAGTCAGGTGTGTTCTTTTTGTAGTAGACTCTGGAATGAACTGGCCCACTTTTTGAGACCAGCATGAATCTTTTCCAAGGACAGCATCCCCAGGACCCGATGATGTTCTGCTCTTAAATGTTCCACTAGGTCAGCACTGTCACACTGGAGTCTAAGCATCCAGCATTACCCTTTGGGAATCCTCAGCACCGAGACTGAGAGAGCTGCATGATTTTATTCAGAGCTGCACCACTTGTAAATGGTGGAGCTGCTATTAAGTTACTGTTACTCTTCTGCCTACTGTGGACTCAACTGTCCCACGAAGAGCCAGAGTCGACTAGCACAATGATCAGTTCTCCTTTCTGGGCAGCATGCTGCTCTTGGTGTGCTCTCTTGGTGAAGACCCCAGAATGATCCTCGAGTGGCCTGGCTTGCTCTCCTCTGGGAAGTTTCCGCTTCACTTCATTTTCAAAGTGAGGGAGTCCACGCTGTGTGACGGGTCCTCATTTTGGCCCTCGGAACCAGGCCGCCCTCTTCAACAAAGGACAGTCCCCTGGCCTGCGTCATTATTTATATGAAAGATTTTGCCCATGAGAAAACTTAAAACCCTTTTCTTTCTGCATTTAAAAAATTTTTCTATGCAAAAGAACAAAATGGTAAAAAAAGAAAGAAAGAAATTGCGATCACCCTGGAAAATCCAGGGAGAGGCTGTGCTTGCTGAGCGGGCTCTTCCATCTCTGTAATCCTAAGAATGGTCTTGGCAGGATGGATTGGGCCCAGGTTGCCGCACCGCTCCTAAATGCAGATGGCTTGTCCTGTGGGAAGTAGCAGCCCTCAGTAATGGACCCCTTGTGTTAACAGGAAACATAAGGTGGGAACGGGCCGGGGACTTAACAAGGTATTTATCACAGTGATTGTGCCCAGGGGTTTCACACAGTGATTGCTTCATAAATTTTAGTAATCTTTCCTCCTCTGATTTATGTGGCTCTCCTGAAGGACAGTGTTCAGCAGAACATGAATGTGGATGCTAAATATAGTTGGCAAGAGCCCAGTGCCCACGTGTGGATGCCCACTGGCAGGCAGGCACCTGCCAGTCAATAACTTACTTTTGCTCCAGTCTTTCTTGTTAGAATATATCATGCCATAGAGGCTATTTATATCTGGAAACCATTCTGAAAGTTGTTAGAAACCCTTCCTGCGGCAGGCAGCGGGCCCTCCCAGGAGCTGCTGAAGTGTAAATATGCAGCGAGGCATTCTTCCCCGGCAGCGCCTGGCTGCACCGAGTGACCTTGATGCGCTCCATCCTTCCTCTGAAAACAAAAACACCAACTTGGAATTTTAATTAAAAGGCAGCGAGTGGGCTATTAAGCTCCGCGCGCGTTGGCTGAACTGCTTTCCTTTGCAATGTGGATTTGAGGTCACCATTGTGGAGCCTGTAACATTAACTTATCAGGAAAAACACATCAGCTGAATTTATCTCCAGGTTCACTGGAAGCCAGAGACTCCAAAGAAGAACCCCTTTTTTTGGCACATGAAACAGGCTCGGGGAAGATCAGAAAAAGACCATGAGGGCAGTGACAACACCATCGCCCCAGCAGAGAGAGGGAGCCACACAGATAATACGCCTTTGGTCTGCGCCATGGGGAACCCATTGGCGTAACGTCTCAGCACAACGCCCGTGTGGTGGCGACGTGTACAATAGCTCCGCTTGGTTCAGTGCGGTTCTTGCAGCACTAGAGGTTCAGCTTTAGAACTGGCCCATAAAATGAATTAAGTCTGCTTAAGTGGGTTGGTTTGCATTGAACAAGTTATTTAAAGCCTTTTAAAAATAGCATTATAGGAGCCTGTTACTGGCTTACATTGTTTTGCAAGGAGGCACACACATTGTTTCTGACAAAGATCCCGTGGTTCCAACATTTGAAAAAAACTCTACATAAAGGGACCGTCTCTGAGATATGCAGACGCTGCCCACCTTGAGTGGCTCTGGTGACGCGCTTGGAGCCCGACCCCTGTGCCGCAGGTGCTCCTGGCTCAAGTCAGTGCCAGTTTTCCTAGAGGGCTTTTCAAAAAGGTGCATTTCTGGGGCTCACTAAGATATTCTGATCCAGGGAGACTGTGTTTTAAGGAGTTTCATGGAAGATTTTGATGACTGACTAGGTTTGGGAGCGTCTGGTCAAGGAGAATAAAAGTACCTTGGATTTCCAGAGGGAAGGAAAGGAAGGAGAGGACTCTGGTGAATCCCTGTCACTTTCTCCTCTCCTGGGGACATCAGCAGTGTCCAGTGACAGTGCCCATGGCAGGAGCCAGATTGCTACAATGCTTCCTCCATCACACCCCTTAGTGCGAGTGGTCCTTAAACAGTGATTAGAATCCCCATCCCATAAATAAGGAAACAGGGTCACGAGCGCCATGCTATGCACTGGAGGACAGGGAGACCCAGCTCTTTCAGGTCCTCCCCTTCTTCGGTCCCCTGCTTGCCTCCCTGAGCTGTGGAGGAGCAGCCATGTCTTATCCACAGCGCTAGTCCACAGAGCTGTTTCCCTGGTGCCTGCATGGGTGGGGCAGGGCAGGATGTTGGGAACCACCTATTCCACCCCCCTGTTCTGTGCGCCCGTGTACCCCCACCGCAGCCTACAGTTCAGCACAGCGTTTTCCTAGTACGTGCCGGTGTCCTGCAGCCTCCATAACAGGTCCACGAGACAGAAGGGCGAAGGTCAAGGTGAGGACGGCAGAGCCTGACCGAAGCTGGTGAGCTGGTGGGGGAAGGGACAGAATGGGGACAGGCCTGATGTGTAGGATTTTCTGATTTTCATGGGTTAAACATTCTCATCATGCCTGATTCCAAATTAGCCAGGGCTTAATAGCTGGCTTCCAAAGTTCCTGAAAACTTCAACACCAAAATGCCATGCCAAGCGTGCCTCAGGTCTGTGGCTGAGGTCCAGACCAGGTGAGTCTGCTCACACAGCTTGGTGCCCTGCCCGTTCATGCCCCGCCTGTTGGTGCCCCTCTCCTGCCCTCGTCTCTTGGTGTTCTACACATTCGGCCAGCACAGTGGCTTGCACACAGCAGGCATTTGGTGAGGGGTGGCCGAGGCATGGAGCATTATTAGGCTTTCCTCCTACCGCACCCACGCTAAGGCTCTGCTCTGCAGCAAAGCACCAGGACCCTGCTGGCCTGGTGGCACATGAAATCCCATGAATCGGTGAGGGACAGAAGGCCAGGCAGACGGAGGGCAAGTTCTCAGACCACCTAAAGCTCACTTTCCTTGATATAACCCAGGGGAGCTGCTGGGCAGGAGCTCAGAGACAGGGTGATCTGGGAGCAGAGGCCTCCATGGAGGGACGTGGGGTCGGTGACAAGCAGAGCCAGGTGCTGGCAGGAGCTGTGCAGCTGCTCACAAGACAGCGGTATTTATATGCGCACCCTGTGGAAAGCATTGCCGGCAGCACACAGGAATGTCTAAGCCACTTCTCCTGCCTCTCTCACAGCATGCTGTGAGCGCCTGAGAACAAGACAGCAGGGATGTGGCTGTGGGTGTTCCTGCTCCCACAGGGCTTGGTAACCCGCGAACCTCCTTGAGGACTCTCTGTGGACATCTGGATCCAGCCTGCTTCTCCCCACTCTTGGTGCAGGTCTCTGTAACATCCCCTCTGGATCGGGCCGATAGCTTTTTCTGGGGTCTTCTTTCCTCTCTTGCTCTGCTCTGATTCACCCTTCACTTTCTCAGGACTTTTCTATAATGAAACATCCAGTCATTGCCTGGAATACAATCTTCGTCTTTTGCGTGGTGCCCATTTTTCCTGGTGAGGCCTGTGATCCCTGCTGTCACCCGGCCCCTGAGTGCCTTCTAGGTTTTTGTGTCGCCTGACTGTCCCTCACAGCCTGAGTCCAGTCCTGCTGCTGCAGGGGTCCCTCCTGCTGCCTGCCCTAGAGGACCACCCATCTAGCTTGCGGGTTTGTTGCAGGCCTCCCACTGCTGCCTTTGGGGTATCAGTTCCAGCTTTATCTCCTCGGCCCCTGTTGGGCCACTTTTCCTTCTCCCAACTCCTTTTGTGTGCACCAAGCCCTGGCACACCTCTCAACTCAGTCACCCCGGAGCAGGGCGTGGTGTGAATGTCGACAGCTACATGTCCTGTGCCTGCTGTGTGTTGATGTGTCACAAAATGCCTGATGTGCAGCAGGCGTGCGCACACACACATACACACCCACACCCAAAATATACTTTTCAGTAGATTGACTTTAGTGGATTATTCATCTTTTGTATGTTTGCATGAATCCTGGCCAAGCCACAGCTGCTATTAACAGTTCTCACTTCCCTAGGGATCATGGAGCGGGACAGGTAAAAGAAGTAGTGGGTACATGTATGTTGTGCCAGTGTGACAAAATTATCCAAGGCCGTCTTTTATCTCCAGGACCAATTCTCTGATAGCTGGCTCTGCATGTACCCGAGTCACCCCACACTCACTGCATCTCAGTCTCCCGGCGGGCACGGGACATGCAGCCAGCATGGTGAGTCTGGCTTAGCCCCAAGGGGGCTACAGCACATGGCCCCCATGGCCAGCGTCATTTCCATACCAGCATGTTATTTTGAGCCACCGTCAACAAGGGAAACAAACATCTGTGATGTTGTGTAACCTGGCTTTCATCTTGTCTCCATGGAAAGTGGGTCACTGAGATGTGGGTGGCAAGCAGCCCAGGTGATGCCTCTGCTTGGGTGCAGCAGTGACTTCGGGACTCTTGTGGCATTCTGAGCCCAGGGGCTGCAGGGCTGTGATGAGGCTGGTGCCCTTAAAGGACCGAGATGCAGGCCTTCAGGGCGACGTTGGCCGTTTGCTCCCATGTCAGATTTGATTTTTATGATTGATGCAGTGTCTTAGTTATTTTTCTCTCATTGCTGAGGCAAAATGCCTGGCACTCAAAGTTAAAGGGGACAAGATTTATTTAGCTCACAGTCTGTGGAGGTTTCAGTCCATAACTGGCTGGCTCCAAGGCAGGGTGGCTTGGGAGAGGAGCAACACAGAGGAGATACAGTTCATGGTGGCAGAAGACAGTAAAAGCAAGCAAGCAAGCAAGGGGCAAGACAAGGCTCTTTCTCTTCCTTATATTGTATCCAGGTGACTGGGATTAGGGCAGTGCCACATTAATCAGTGAGGTGTTATAGTAATCACCCTCCCTTAATCCTAGACCATTGACTCAGGTCACACTTTCTAGATCCAGCCACTTCTGAAAAAGCCACATCCATGACTGCATGGGGGGGGGGACATCTAGACACAAGCCATCACACCTTGCAGCATTTCATTTAATCTTACAAGGTAGTTACTATTATTATGCTGCCCGTTTTACAGATAAAGAAACTAAGGCTTATGGTACGTTGTTTAAGATCACTTGGTAGAGTGGGAGAGCCAGGATTTGAATTAGGTTTTCTAACTCCAAGTCCAAAAGTTTACAAAAGCCTACTGCCAGAAAATGTCATCATGAAGCTAGTATCCTCTATGCAACAGATAGGACCACAGGTTTCAAGATGAAAGAGATAAAACCTCTGCTTTCAGTCTCAGGGTAAAAATAACATGCTTGCTACTTGCTGTGTGGATTCTTTGTGTTGCTGCCTCCAGGAAAGTGAAGGTGGGTGTTGCTGGAAAGCAGGGTGGGAAGGTATGAAATGCAGGATCCAGGGCCTCTCTGTGTCTTATGGAGAGACCCCTCCTCTCTAAGATAAGGCCAGATGGGAGAACTGAGCTGGCTGGGTGCTCTGTGACTGGTGGACTCATGTCTTCACAACCTGTAGTGGGCCCTTATCCAAATTCCTCTAGCAGGGAGAACGTTTCACACTTTATGTGCTGTCAGACTCACTTGGGAACTGGTGTGGGCTGAACTGTGTATTAGTTAACTTTCCATCACTGTGAAAAAATGCCTGAGATAACCGACTTACAAACAGGAAAGGTTCATTTTGGCCACTGGTTTCCATGGTTCAGTCCATGATTGTTTGGCCCAGCTGCACAGTACATCATGCCCCATTAGTAGTGGAGGAAACTGCTTACTTCATGGCAGGCAAGAAGCAAAGAGTGAGAAAGAGAAGCCGTGAGGCTCCCCTGTCCCTCCATGGGCAGGGACATCCCTGGACGCCCTCAGTAACCTAACTTTCTCTCCTCAGGCTTCTCTTCTTAAATGCCACCACATCCCAAAAGCCCCAGGTTTGTGATCAAACCTTTAACATATGGCTTTGGGGGGGGCACTTATCCAAAGAGTAACAAATTGTGACCCTCAAAAGGTATGCTGTTCTCCTAACCTCCAACACCTGCAGATGTGACCTTCTTTGGAAGCAGAATCTTGGCAGATTTAATCAAGCTGAGGTCCATGTGCACTGCATGGCCCCTGGCCCAGTGGCAGTTGTCTTCGTATGAAGAGAACACTGAGGCTACGGACACTTGGACGGCGTCATGCATCTAGGAACACCATGGGTCTACGGCCGCCACTAGAAGCCCAGACAGAGGCAAAGACAGGTCCTCTCCTGTAGCCTTCACAGGGAGTGTGGCTCTCTCAGCTTGGTGATTTCGGACTTTTAGATTCTAGAGCCACAAGACGATTGTGTCTTGTGAAGTCACTTTGTGGAAATGTGTTACAGCAGCCCTAGGGAATGAATTCAAGCAGCTCATTTAAAACACAGATTGCTGTGCCCCATGCCTGTAGATCCTGAGTAGGGCTCCTGAAAGTGAGTTTCAAGTGAAAAGCCAGGAGACTCACAGGGAGACCCAGATGGTGGCTAGATCCAAGGCCACATCCATCACCTTCGCCATCAACACCAGTGAGTACTACAGAAATCTTTGCATATAAAGGTATATTTCTCACTGAAAATGGTAAGTAAAGGAGAAGAAAAAATATCCATGCTATTGGCTTATAAATGGGGTACAAAAAGGGTGTCTCAGAACAGTGGTTGTGTTAAAGACACTTGCTATCTTATACACCTGTCTGGGCTCTGAGGCAGGCCTGAAGGTTCACACCCACCTTATCTTTATCGCCTTCTTTATCTTTAAATTCTAATGTTGACCCAAAATGGGCAGGAGGTTGTGTTTTGAAGCAAAGGGTACAACCCAGTGGAGTCAGAAGTATTTATAACTTTGAGCTTGCCTTCTGGGCTATACTGTTCTGGGCGACTCTGTAGGCAGAAGGGTTTCTCCAGGTGCAAGCTTGACTTTGCCTTTCTCTGCTTGCTGGGTGGAGGATTTGGGGGAAAGGAGGGAAGAGGACAAGAGCCAGGTCACAGGGTGCCAGCACGGCCTCCTGGGCACTGCTGAAAGTGGAGTTTATATTTCCTCCTAAATTTTCTGGAAAGCATGTGAGTGATTTCAAGCAGTAAATTGAACTGATTTTAATTTATATTTTGAAACTACTGCTGTGTAGAGAATTGAGTAGGTGGGTGGATGGATGGATGGATGGGTTTTGAAGAAATTTGAGAAGTCATTATGTGAAGTAAAAGTTTTAAGAAAGCTGTTGAGACACACTAGGCTCTCTGTAATGGATGCTGAGCTCCAGAAGTTATGTCCAATATGCTGTGGATGAGGTATCTTTCTGAAATGTGTGAGCACTGCTGTTACCGAGGCCAGTGAGAGCGAGGGCCTGTTGCCTCTGCAAACCTGAATGCCTGGGAGGCAGAGTTGCTCTCGATCCTGGATCAATATGCCTTGAGGAATTGGACTTGCTCTCTTAATTCTGTGCTTGAAATCTCTTTCACTACTGAGTTTTGATCTGTTCGTGTCTTGGCTGAAAGCTTGTTTTGTCTTTGTGTAGTAAGTCCAGTTAGGCCAGAAAGGAAAACATCTCAGGCTCCAGGGCCTAGGTCTCACGTAGGTCTTTCAAGGGCGGTCAAAAGCTCCCGAATTTCTGTGTGTGGAAGAGTACCGATCAACATTTCCCTTGCTGAGACACAGGACTTGGCAACACACCCTAAAGCGGGAAGGTTCAATCCTGCTCACGGTTTAAGAGGCTCAGTCACTGGTCTGCTAGCTCCATGGCAGGAACGTCTCGGTGGATGGCTGTGAAGGGGCAAAGCTGCTCAGCTCATGATGGGCAGCAGATAGGGGAACAGTGCCGGAGAGGAAGGAATGAGGACCAGAAATACACCCGAGGCCACCCCCACAACCCACCATGCACACCCTGAAGTGTGACTTATGCATCCCCTTAGTGCCCTCACGCCAGTTAAGCGGACAAAATCGAACCCCCACAGGGAGCGAGGCGAGGACCGCGGAGAGAGCACGTGAGTAGAGTTCAATCCCAGCCCACCGCTAACCTTCAGCGCCTCTTGGAAGGTATGTAGCTTTTCTGGGCATCTGCTTTCTCATCTGAAGTGAAAATTAAGAAAGGGACACGATGATAGCTTTCATTTGCTGAGTGCTCATTCCGTGCCAGACTCTCTATTAAATATTTCACGTGTGAACATCAGTTGTTTCACAGCAGCTTGTTTTAGAGATGAATTATCTTTAGTCCCGCTTCACGGCCAAAGACCCTGGAGCTCGGGGAGTTTAAGCAATATGCTTAGGTACTAAGTGACAGGGCTGGGATTAAAACCTCAGCTTATTCATTAGGTCCTGTGATCAGGGCACCCGAGTGTTCTCTCTCTGTATAACAGGCCGTGACTATGCAGGGCTGTGGAAGGTCTGTGGTGGGCCTTGTGACCTGCGGTGCTTGAGCTTCAGAGTTACAAAGAACAGTGCTGCGTGCTCAGTGGCGGAGCGCTTGCCTACTCTGTGCAAGCCCCTGGGTCTGATGCCTTGCCCTAAAAAATACACACATACGCACATGCGCACACCCACATTTTAAAAATATGGACGAAAACCAAAATTGTTACCATTTACTGAGAGATTCAAATGTGTTAGGTACCTGTTATAATCTTATTTCTAGACCGCGTCCCCTTTAACACCGGTCTCTGTTTATAGTCAGATATCTGCAGGATGTTCTTGTATTGTCCCCCATGCATTGGAATGCCACAGCCCACGTAATATCTTCAGATTTCTGTCCAGTTTACTATTTCTGTCACCGACTATAATTTCTATAAGTCTTATACCTTTAAGGTACAACTACTCTTTTCTGTAGCTTTTTTGTGATTCTAGGGCTCAAACCTACGGCACTTACATGCTAGGCAAGTGCTCTACCACCGAGATGCACCCCCCCGTCCTGAAACATCTTATTTATTTTTGAAGTTTTAAAAATTACTCTGTAGCTGAAGTCATTTAAAATTTCACTGCCTTACTCTCTAAGCAAGAGTTCCAGTCTCGAAGGTTCTTGCGTCGTGTCCTGTTATTTGTCTACTGACTCTCACTCAGAGTGATTTCTTTCTTCATACCCTGTGTGTGGAGCCATTGATTTTCTAGGCTGTACCAGGTCACGACAGTCTCTGGGTACACTTTTCTATCTTGGGGTAGCAAGTTTGAGCTCGGAACTTATGTTAGCCTAGGCCTGGGATTTTGAATTCTAGGGGGAACATTCAAGGAAAAAACCCAGAGGCACAAGGAATTGTTCTCACTCCCGTGTTTCCCCAAGCTGGCTCTGAGAGTCCTGCCTCTCTGTAGAAACTTGAACTTCACGTCCTGGCTCCTCCGGGTCACTGAAGTTGATCCCCTGCCCATGCTCTGCTGTCCCAGTGTGAGCTCATGCCAGTCCTGCTCTGATTTTTGTTTCCCTCTTTTATTTCTGGCCTTTCAGGAGCTACCTTTTCTTGAAAATCTAGCTAGACATTTAAAAGGAATTTCCTGTTTCATTTAACATTTTTAATTGTTCTTATAATAAGAAAGTTCCCATTTACTAACTCTTTAATACTTTTGGAAATGGGAGTTCTCTGTTTAACTATGTCATTAAATTATAGTTATCTATAAATATAGTTACTACATTTACCTATAAACATCACTATAATCCTTTAAGACAAGCATGGTTAACTGTAGTTACCAATAAAAAAGTGCTTCAGAGAGGTTTAGAAACTTAGCCAGCATTATAAAGCTGGTAGTACATGAAGGAGGCCAGACCCATGAGGTTCAATCCGGAGCTCTTCCTCTAATATCCACAGACCCAGCAGATGACGGCGGGGGGGGGGGGGGAGCAGAGGCAAGCCCTGCATGGCAAGATGGCCACAAGGAATGAGGTCTTTCCCGGCCATGGCTTCCTCCACTTCCCTGGTGGCCCAGGACTAGCTCTGAAGCCCTAGTCATTCAGGGCTGCAGGTTAGAGCATAAATGTAAGTTTACTGGGGGAGGAGAAGCTAAGTTGTGGGGGAATAGAGAAACAGTTCTCTAGCTTTTATTATAGGATTCCCCTGTGCTTTTGAAAGCAGAGACTACAGATACATGTGATGACGTCCTGAAGAATCACACACTCCAGGGAAGCCCAAGTGGAAGTCACCTTTGGAAACAGGTGGTGGGCTAAGGACAGAGACTGCAAACCAGTGGACAGATGGGTTGTGCTGTCCCCGTGGTCAGGCTCTCTGGCTAGCAGTTGCAACTGACTTGTAGTAGACCCTGCAGACAATCCATAGCTCAGATAGGAAATCCAAAACCAGGGATGTTGAGAATGGACCTTTGAATGTTCACACTATCTCCTCCTCCTTGTGTTCTTGTTTCCCAACCATCCCATGAAGGTTGCTGATTGGTAAAGACACCAGGCTTTAGTAGGTTTAAGTAACTCCGGACCTTTGGGGAAGGGTGAGAGAGTGAACACACGTCTGACTCTGCTCCCTGTTGCAGTGCCACCGCATGGACCATAAAAGGATCCACTTAAGGAGTACAAGCCCGGTAGGTGAAAAGAAAAGGGGGGGCGGAGATGGCGCAGGTTTGCATTTGAATATTATGAAATGGGGAAAATGTACAGCTGACTTAATGTGAAGTACGTAGAAATGAAAGCAAAGGAAAAGAAGCTAGGTATTAACACCAGGGAAAGAAGTTATCGTGCAGGCAAGGAAAAAGATCGCATGACACAAATAATCTGCGAACAGCGGTTCTGTAGGGAGAGTGATGTGCTCCCTGCGTACTGGAGGGACACAGACTGTAATGCAGCTGGATCGGGATGTGGTGAGAGGAAGGGTGAACGCGTGTGTGGCGGGTGGAGTGGGAGCGAGTAAGTTCCACATGCAAGTGAAAAATTCAGCAGCAACATATGTGTCAAATGTGAATTATTCCTTCATTGTTTTTGTTGTTTTGACCTATCAAAAATATACATACCTGCTCTCCAAGGTGGGAGAGTTAAATAGTGAGAATGCGCAACTGGTGGGCCGGTCTCTGCAGTGTGCCGAGGGGGTAGTGTTGCAGCCCGCTGTGTGTGTTTGGTCCAGTCTGCTGAAAGCTGCTGCTGGCTGACACACGGCCCCGAGGCGTAGACTAGGATCTCTCACTTAACCATTAACTCGAAAAGCTTTTCATACTCCTATGTTATGCGTACTTCTACCCAAAACTTCCCCTTCTAATGACTCAACTTAAGGCTTTTTGCCAAAAATATTAGCATGTTTTGTCTCTCCAGTGTGATGCTGAAGTCCTCTAGTCATCTTTCACTGAGTTTTTTAAAAAAATTCTTTGTGTTATCTGTTCCTGTTTTAGACACAGAATAGACACTTTAAAACAGACTTTCATTTTTATGAAGAAGCCAAAGTTTGGGGGTGTTATCTTAGTGGTAAAGCACTTGCCCTGCACGCACAAAGCCCTGAGTTCCACCCTTAGTGCTTGTGTGTGTGAATGTGCATACACACACACACACACACACACACACACACACACTCAAAACAAAAAGTGAACAGAATGATGTTGATGACTTTTAGCATGATAGATCTCCCAAACTGACACTTAGCAGTGAGTCAAGGTGAGCAGGTTGTTACATTTGCTTCTCAACACCGTTTAAAGTGTAATGGTATTATAAATCCGAATTTGTCTCTTGCAGGCCAGAAACACTGAGAAAATTGTATTTACTCTGAACTCCATCTGGTGAAAAAAATGAATCGGTAGAAATAAGAGCCCATGTTTGGGATTTAGGATTGGAAGCTGCGAAAGAGTGGGTTATGCTCCTTCACCACAAATTTAAGCCTAATCGTGCTGTGAATAAAATGGCTTTATGTCTTCATTACTTACAAAATGGATCATCTTACCAACCTAAGGACCTTCATAAATAGTCTCTACCTTTTCGGAAATATTCCAGTCACTGAACTGGTGGAGCTACTTACCAAAAGCCAGTGACTGCTTAGTAGCTGTTCTATATTTATTTTTACAGGCCGAGCATCCTTTACCTGAAGTGCTTGGGACAAGCAGTGTTTTAGATTTTGTAGTTTTTGGATTCTGAAATGTTTATATACACATAAAGAGATATAGTGGAAATAAGACCCAAATAGAAACATAAAGTTATGTCACACACACACCTATACAAGTACACTACATTGAAGATAATTTTACACTGTATTTTAAATCATTTTGTGCATAAAATAAAAGTTCATGCTGTAGAATTTTCCATTTTGGGGCTCGTACAGCATACAAAAAGTTTCACATTTTGAATTTTGGATTTTCAGATTAAAGATACTCAACTTGTACTGTGGTTTATCATGTTCCTAATTAGTTGTTAACTTTCTTAAAGCCTGAAAATTTTCCTTTCCCAGGGGCATCATGTAGTTTTTTTCTTTTTCATTTGAAGTATTTAAAAATATTAACATTTTACCAGTGTTAATTAATTTAATTCTCTTAGGTTCTTATGAGATACGTATCCTTGTGACATCTTGATTTTACAGAGGATAAAAGGAAGGTGTAGATGTCAAGTAACTTGGACAGGTACACGATTAAGTACACAGCCAGAATTCTGATGCAGGAGGTCTGGCTCTAGAATCTGTGCTCTTAACCAATACGTTATGCTGCATTTCAGTAATCTTTGCTCTTGATGGTTTAAACTGAATAGATTTTAATGCCATGTGGGGAGGGAAAGGAAGAAAATGTTCTCTTCCTTCCTACTTTCAAATCGGGGCTGGAATATATGTATAGATTTACGTGACATTCAATTAGGATACGTGTAGAATTTAGCTTACAGTAAATACATGTTTGATCTCCAGCTCCTTGCAAAATGCAAACAAACTTTGTATTTGTCTGCGAGCTACATCTTGGCATGTTCTCCCAGGTGGCCAACTTAGAGGTTAGAATTTAGAAGCTGCAGAAGTAACTGTTGGATTGAGTGGCTATAAAATTAGTAGAGTCTTTCTTCAGCGCCTTCTATCTCTCTTTCTATCTCTCTCTGGTTGAATGGGAATTAGAAATTGGACTCATATGAGAAAAACAGGAGTCTGTGGTCTGTGAAGTGTCCTATCTGATACTGGCAGTGTCCTGCTCCGAATGAGGTTTCACTGATTGCATAACTAACAAAGATAGGGTTTGGGACGGGAAAAGGAGGATTGAAAAGAAATGCTGATTTCTAATTTGAGTTTGTGTGGGGAGACTGAGTTCATTTTAATTTTAGAAATGTAGAGATGTATAGGATTTTGGGTCATCTAACACCTAGGAACCAGAATTACACTGTTAAACTTAGGTGAATCAACTCTGATCTTTCTAAAGTAAAACGGGCCCTGAGAAGTATGCATCATTTTCACTATGTGCTTCTGATACTTAGAGATTCTAAATCTATTGTAGAGATTCTCAGTTCATTCGATGATAAGTTATTAAATAGAAGGGGGCATTATTAAAAGTTACTGATTGTTAGCACATCACTGAATTATGTGGACCACATACTTGCAAACTGAAAAATATAAGCACTCACATTAGTTTCTAACTTCAGATATTGCTTCCTTATTGCAGTCAGACACGCAA
This sequence comes from Dinomys branickii, assembly GCA_004027595.1. Lineage (NCBI taxonomy): Eukaryota > Metazoa > Chordata > Mammalia > Rodentia > Dinomyidae > Dinomys > Dinomys branickii. The sequence continues at coordinate 51,635 of PVLD010001021.1, read as the reverse complement.
TTGTTTATTATTCTATCTGGCTAAAGCATTTGAACCGGAGAGCTAGGAGACAACTTTAAGATGGAACTAATCAAGTCAAGTGTTTAGTGAAAAATCTAAATGAGTTTAATTTAGGCTTTTGGACACGAGTGAGATTCTGATCTCCAGAGTTAGGACGTGGCCCAAGCATCTGGCCCCAGTGTCCATGCCAGAGCAAGAAAGGCCAGGAGCAGTGAGATTGTCATTTAGATCTCACCAAAGAAGAAAGTTTTTAAAATTAACTTGGCGCACTCCCATTGCTGGATACTAGGGAGCTACCCCTGTCGCGCCTCACAAAGCCTTGCTCACCATACCAAGTGAGTCTGTGGAGGACTTTAGAGTTGTTGCACACGTCTCTTGATCTTTTGTGATCTGAGAAGGCAATATGACCAGGTGCTTAGGGCTTGATGCAGAGCAGCGGTAGTTCACCTGGTTGGGGGTTGAACTCTTCAAGCCCAGTGCAGATGCATTTAACTTCTCAGTCTGGCAAGAGGCCACCACTCTTATTTGAGTAAAGCTGTGATACCAAGACAAGACAGTGCTCTGGGCTAGGTCCCCCATAAGCGTGTCCCCCACGCACTCATGATCTGGAGGCCTGGCCCCAGTGTGATAATGGGAACTGGCGAACCTTTAAGACTGGCAAGTGGTGGTTAGGTCGTGGAGGGTACAGCCTCGGAAGTGACTGACACAGTGTTCATGGGAGCCCTTTAATTTCTAGGAGGGTGGGTTGTTACAGAAGGCGTGAGCCTGACTTCTGAGTCTTTCTTGTTTCCTGTCTGCCCATGTGACCCCTTCTGCACATGGCCGTTTTTCTCGCTGCTTCTCTGTTATGTTGTGACAGACCTGCGGGGTGGAGGCTCATCAGAGGCCAACTTGATGGTGCCGCCTGACTTTAGACTCTCACCCTCCAAAACTGTGAGTTAAATAAAACTCTTTTCAAAATAGAGGACCTAGCCTCAGCCTCAAGTACTTTGTTATGGCAACAGAGCACAGACTAAGACAGGTGGCTATTATGTACTGAACATTCGCCATAATCGCTGAGATTTCCCTGAGTTACTTCCCCTCTCCTGGGCCATTCTGTACATTTTGGTCTCGAGGAAAGCTTCAGTGAACCAGAAGAGCATGGAGATCAGAATCAAGGAGATTGAGTTAGAGTCTCCTCCCCATCACCATCGTTATCAACTGTGTGATTTGAGACGAACTACCCTCTCTGGGCATCCAGGCTGTGCTCTGCAGTGTGTGCTCAGCATGTGGATGCCTAGGGTGGGTGAGAGCTGAATTAACCAACTCAAGGGAGGGCAGTGCTTGGGATGTCGTGATCCTTAAGAAACACCAAGCTCCTCTTGCTCTGCTTCCCATTGATGCCCTAGTGCCTTCCAAGGGCTCTAGCATAGACTCCAGGGAGTCCAGGGATGGAGGAAGGCTTGTTTCCACAGCGGTGATGAGGCATGGCTGAGGACAAGTACCAAGTGGCCACTACTCAGGGTGGCTGCCAGGCCATGGTGTCCTTCTCAGTACATTGCTTCATGTCACTGACCTCCCAGCTGAACTCCCTTTCCCTTAACAAATCATTGTGTTAAAGACTAGGAGCAAATTTTAAAGTCCAGTACAGGTTGAGCATCCTTTTTCCCTAAAATCCCAAATCCAAAATTCTCCAATAACATTATAAGTGGACGCCACAAGTGGGAAATTCTGCACTGTGAAACTCATTTACTTACTAATCATTGCACAAAGTTATTAATGCTACTGTATAAAATACCTTTGGGCTATGTGTATAAAGCATACATAAAACATAAATGTCATGTCTAGCGTTGGGCCCTAGTCTCAAGCTATCTCACTTGCAGATATTCCAATTGTGGTGAAATCCAAACTCTGAAACACTTCTAATTCCAAGCATTTTGGATAAGGGGCATGCAACCTGGAGTAGATAGAGACAAAACCAGGGTAAGATGCAGGCCTTTCTCCCATCTCCACACCAGGATAACACGCCATGGGTTTTTTTTGGCAGCGGGGAGCAAAGATCACTCTGTGTGTGTGTGTGTGTGTGTGTGTGTGCATACACAAGAGTCACAATGGGCTGGCTTGCCTGGCATGGTGGGGCTGCTGGGGCTGCTCCTAGAAAGGACCAAGAAAACCTCTAGGAGTGCATACTCAGGGTAGGCGGGAAGCTGAATTCAGGTCCACTTAAGGGTCCATTATGCACAACGAGCCCTAGCAATTCTGTAGACTCAGAGCTCAGTCCTGGATAGAAGAGTAGTGGCCACCACAGGCCGAGCCTCCTGCTGAGACTACAGCACTATCAGGCACTGTGCTGGGGGTCACCCACTGGAAAGCCAGGAGGAAGGCCGGAGACAAGCATGCTCTTTCCTCAGTAGGGAGCAGAGTGCAACTCTATACCCTTCCAGCAGGTGGAGCAGGTTCTCTTGCCAGGAAAGACGGTGAATGCCAGCAGTCTGAGGGCCGTGAGGGAGGGAAAGAGGGGTGGCCCCTTGGTGTGGAGCTGGGTGTCTCTTCCCAGCAGCAGCCCCAGCGGAGCAGTGCCTGTGTAGCTCCAGCAGCCGTGGGGCCTTGCTGGACTCCTGAGCCCTGAGCATGGGTCTCAGGAGGAGCAAGAGGCCGAGCCAAAGGCAAGCACCAAAGCTGAGGGGCTGCTGAGGAGGCGTGGGGACTTTTTTACTGCTCTTATTGGAGCTGGAACCCAGGGCCTTGTGCATAGCAGGCAAGTGCTCTGCTGCTGAGAGACACTCCCATCAGGACTTCTTAAAAGGAGACTAGTTCGAAACTAGGTTGGGGGTCTTGGGATGGTGGATGTGGGTGAAGCTTGAGAATTCCTGCGTGACCCTCCTGAGACCCTAGGTATCCCTGTGGGCGGGGTGGACCTGGGAAGCCCTGGATGCATTTGTAAGTGAAGGTGTGTGTGTGTCCCTTCATACCCAGGAAAGCACAAAAAAGATGCTGACTAGGAGACAGCTGACTGAGAGGGTAGATGTGATAAACATAACCCAAGAACTCAGAAAAATGGGGGAAAAAAAGACAGGAACGATACAGTTAGTAGAAAAATGCAAGGGGGGCGGTTTAGAGCTGGAAATCAACTTAGACCAGTAGCCTGAAGGAAAAGGTATCTGTCTGGAGACGGGGTGGGGTGCAGCAGGGATCAAATGCACAGGGACCCATGGGGACAGCAGAAAGAATGCCAGACACATTTGTGCCACTTGCCAGAAACCCTGGGCACAGAGTATGGCAGTTAAGTGTGTTTATGGTGTGGTGTGTGTCTCCCCGTAAGAGGTTGGTTGATCAGTCTTTCAAGGTAAATGCCATGGGTATGTCTTTGTTTCTCTTCAAATCGCACTGGAGGGAAGAGGAGGAGGCGGAGAGGGAGGGAAAGAATGCACACGGGGAGAGGACTGAGGAAGCTGACGCTTAGTAACCTTCACAATCAGATAAGCAGAACTACGTTATAAATTGCTTGGTTCTCCTTTTGCTGGGGTTTTCATCGACTCCTGTTTTAATCCACAGCAGCCCATTCACGGTCTTCCTGGCTGGAGTGAGGACTTTCCCAGACTTCACGCCAAGCTCGTGAAACTACCTTTAAAAAGTCATTCTCCTTTATAAATGTGGAACAAAGCAACCAAACCACTTAGATAAACAGGATTAGAAGTGCTGTGGCAGAGAGGCCTCCAAGCAGGCCAGGGAAGCAGTTTTCTCAATGAATATGTTATATATTAAAAGCTCCAGAAAATGCACAGAAATGTACAGAAAACGGATAGAAAGACGATTGTGAAATTCCAAGAGTTCACAGCCGCCTCTGAAAAGATGCCAGAATGTAAAAAAGCAGTCGTAAACATAGACAAAAGAAAAACACGCAAAAGGCATCTGAACCAGAGTCCAGATTGAAATGCCAGCTGCCAAAAACAGTTCATAGTTCCCTAAGGCCTGTATCCTAAAGCAGGCACCAATCAAGTATCACCAAGTGCCGGGAAGCACATTGGGCACTCTTGAGTGTCCTGTCATTTCCCACAGCATGCACTGGGAAGGGCATGGATCTGTAGGCCTTTGAGAGTTGTGGTTATCATAACCATCTATTCGCTGTCTGTCCTTCTTTCTGGGATCGTGTTACCTAATGTCCTAGTACGTACAGTTCAGACCACCACAGCTGCCAAGCAAATAATGAACAATTTCCCTGTTACCTGCCCCAACCAGAGGTACATGTTAGAGGAATATGCTTGTAGCAGGGGTGCCTGATTTCTCCCAGGAAGAGCAAATAGATCCTGTATGTGAAAGCCAGAGAATGAACGCTTCCTTTGCCTCCACCTCCGTTTGTAGCCTTAGGGAGCACTGAAGAAACACTGAGCTGGACAGCAAAGTGGTGAAAGTGGATTCTGTTGGGGGACTGTCAAAATGAGGGGATGAGCCCTTACTGTAGGACCGGGTGTTCAAATCTGCCGGCAGCAGGGGTGAAAGGGCCAGCAGGGTGCATGACCAAGGAGCAGCCTGCGGTCAGTGGGTGGAAATTCACCAAGCGGAAACATCAGGGAGGTTCTAGCTAAACCAACCCAACAAGATTCTTGCTGAAGACAGGCCCGGGCGATCAGACACCATGGCGGGGGTGGGGGGATGATGGCCCCTATGGGGACTGGTCTCCTAGCAAAGGTGAGCAGATACTGCACCTGTGGCTTCAGACTAAGTAAGTCTTAGCAGGGCTTTTGCTGAAACTGGTCCCTGTGCAGAGTGTAGACTGGCCTTGCTGCAACGTCCTCAGAGCCCGAGGGACAGTGAGTCGAGGAGGAATCTTTGTCAGCAGCATAGGTAGAGTTGTTAATGCATGAAAGAAGGTGGCTTCTCTGGCTTGTTGAACATGATGAAAGCAATGTTGACCATTTCCTCTCATTTTTTACACATCATTCATTCCAACAACTAAATTGTTTTTCCTTAGAGGGATCTGCAGCCCGTCCTGAATTACTTCAGTAAGGTCTCCTTCTGGTGAAAAGCCACTGGTTGCTAACATGAGGGGTATAGCAGGTGACTGCTGCCTTCTAGGATCTTACTGAGTTAGTCCAGCACGTCTTTATGCTTTTCATAAGTTAATTGCTAACTTCCAAGGGAAAAAAATATGTTTCTTACTTTCTGGTCTCTTATCAAACATGCTGAGCACGGCTTGGTTAAGCAGTAACTCTTGCTATGCAGGTAAACAGAACTGCCCACCCCACCTCTCTCTTTTGCTTACAAGGACTTGGGAGAAAATAATCAGCAGTTGTTAATAACAGGCTGACCTGGAAGTGATCGGTTCTGGACTATAACTTGAGAATACTCATACCCACAGAGCAGAGAACGTTTACAAGGGCCCAATGCTAGTGTATCTGAGAACTTTTCAATGGAAATTCAGATTTATGGACCTGAAGGGACTTTTCCTGCCAGGGCATGGACCAGCTGCTCCCTGAGTAAGAATTTTAGGGTTATACTAAAATTGGCCTGACTTTGCCTCCTCAGAAGTTTTATAAATGCCTGGCACCTCCCGAGCTAGAAGTAGCTTTGGGATTGGGGGTGTGGTGAAGGTTGAACTCTGTCCAGGCCTCGGATACACAGAGTGCTGGGAATGGTGAGGATGAGACTCTCCACACCGTGCGAGAACAAGTCCACTCACATAGTGTGATCTGGAAGTTGCTGGAAAGGCTGGCCCCTCATGGAGGAAGTGGGCCTAGCTCTTCAAAGGTCTATCTCAGAGCCTGGGCTTCAGACCAAGGGCTTTCTGTACTTTGTTAGGGGTGGGACTCTATGCCTCCTTTAAAATGCAAAAATTCTACGCAAAACAAGAATGTATTCATATATCACCACCATGACCGCATCCCATGAATTACTGAGTTCACCAAATACATGTCACCTGAGGATCCTGCAGGCTGTAGCCTCACACTTCACCCTCACTGACTTAGGAAGAGCCCCCTCACCAGGAAGGCCCTGGTTTAATCCAAGGGAGAACCCCCCAAGTCCCTAGCTTATTACGCTATTCCCATTCAGGACTGAATGAAGACCTTCAGGAACCCTAGATACTGGAAACATTATGTTGATCTTCCCTTCTTCCCTTATCTCAGCTGTGAGAAATTAAAATTAATTCTAAATTGCAATGTGAACATAACCACAGCTTCACTAAGTGCTGGTTTTCCTCACAAGGGAAAAATCGTTTCTTCTAGTTTTGAAAGAGCAAATGTGAATTCTTTGAGAATATTTTTTCCTTGTGCTCCTTTTTTACTAATAACCTAAACACACTCGGCCAGCTTTTCCTTAGCATGCATGGTGCGCATGCAGTCTCAGACCCTTCACCCAGGCCTTCTCCCTCCTCCCTGGGCCCACTCTTTCTTCAGCTGAGGATCCACCCTTACCTCCCTCCAGGCACTAGTCTCCGCCCTCCAGGCTCAGATCCCCCAACTCCTTCCACTATGCACCCCACTGGCCCGTCCGTGCGGGTCTAAGGCCAGGACGGATAACTGTTTATACAAGGGTCTGCTGCCCTGGGCTCTAATCTGCATTTCCCAGGCTTTCCTAGTGCTGGCGGTGGGTAGGGACAGTGTGAGCTGTATGTGCTGTGGTGCTGGTGGTGTGGGGGGTGAGGAAGTCTGACGTGATGTTACCGAGCAGATCAACGGAGATATTAGCATCTGAACTTCATGGCCTACTTTTCTAGGAAATTTAACTCAGATATCAATTCACTGGTTTATTAAATATTTATTCACTAGGAGGCAAGATGCTGTCTAGACTCTGGGTGAAAAGAAAGGTATGAGGTGGTCTTTCACAAGCAAGTAGCGAGGAGACCCATGGCCTTCGCTAACACAGAGCAGAAGGTGGGTGCAGCCTGCGTGGCCTTGGGGAGGGGCTGTCAGGAGGCAAAAGTCGTTTCTTGCTGTAGTCACTGGAGAAGGTGGCCTGTGACCTGGCCGCTAGCTGTGATTGTCGCATAAAAGTGTTGTTCAATATTAACAAGTTGGTTTCAGGGCAGCAGAGAGTAGGGCAGAGGTGGGAGGGAGAGGGAGGGATGCAGAGAGGATAAGGGGGATGGGGGAAGTTGGATGTGAGGAATGACCTCTGACGCCCTAGAGCACAGCTAGGTGACTCTGGCTGACAACAATTACCTGTGTATTCCAAAAGAGTTAGCACTGAGGACTTTGAATGTTCCCAACACAAAGAAATGGTAAGTATCTGAGGGGAAAGACATGCCAATTACCCTGATCTGATTGTGACCCACTGCACATGCACCGAAATGTCACACACCCTCCCCACATGTATAGTTATCTCAAAGAAAATAAAAATTAAGCTGCCAGTGTTATCAGGGGTGCCTCAAGTCTCACAGAGCAGGCGGCCCACAAATAATTTCTCACTTGGTTTACTTCCTGCCTGGGATAGAATCACTGTACCTGCACTGCAAAGTTAGTAGTTACCTGATTAGTTTAGTACAATTATGATTAAAGCCAATTCATATTATTTGCTTCATATCTAAAATGTTTAGTGTATCTTTACAACAAGGCCAGGATCATGAGCATACGAAAAAAATAGCACCCTTTAGTGATTAAAAAACTATTGAACTATTGGTAGAAAGTGTTTTTATGGAATATATATATATATAACTTTTCTTTTGGTACCAGGAGTTGAACTTAGGACCTTGAGCTTGCTGGGCAGGCACTGTGTCACTGAGCTATAGCTCCAGCTCTTGGTATAATATGAATAACGTCTTATAACAAGTTGAATATAGTGGTTTTAGTTTCTGCTAACTAGTCTATAGGGATATTCGGATAGAGTCTGATTGAAACTATTTCCTAGGGAAATTACTAACTACTTAGGGAAATTGCTAACTATTTCCTAGGGAAATAGTTTCTGTATTTTTCCTTCAGTGTTGGGGATTGAACCAGTGTTTTCAAACTGAGCTACCTCCACAAACCTTTCTATTTTTAGACAAGGTATGGCTAAATTGCTAAGTTACCCAGAATGGGCTTGAACTTCCAATCCTCCTGCCTCGGTCTCCCGCAGTGCAGTGATTACAGGTGTCTGCCACTGCCCAATTTGTATTTTTTTCCACAGTACTAGGAAAGAAACCTAGGCCCCTGCACAGGGGAGGCAATTGCTTTATTGCTGAGTTAGAGCTCAACTTTTGGAAGCCTCTTGAAGTTCCATTTACTGCACTACATGAGGAGAACTTTAAAAATTAATTTTTATGACACATACAAAGATTTGCCATCTAGAATGAATGTTTCCTTTATTCCTGCCCCCTTGCTGCTGAGCTGTGGTCTCATCCTGCCGCTGTCAGCTTTGAGGCTGGTGCTGCCTCTGGTCATCTTATTTCTTTTCTCTAAATTATCTTCCTGGGGGTATGCTAAGGTAACACGCTCCCGGCCCCTGGGGTTTACGGGCACAGTCTAGCCCGTGAAAGCACTGTGCACACGGTGCAGCTATGTTTGAAGGTTGATACTGAAAGGACCCAGAAGAGGCTGTGAGTAGTTTGAAGGCTTTCAGAGGATGCAGAACACGGACTCTGATAGCAGCGTTAGCTGGTGCACTGAGGAAATGCCGTCTGGGTCCTTGCGCTCCAGGGCCACCTGTGATTCGTGGCCACACTGGTGCTGGCCAGAGGACTGGTGCAGCTGCCCCTGTTTGATTACAGTGGCCTTGGCAGGAGGTAGAAGGACAGGAAGGGCCTAGGCGGGTGAGACTACACTTCCTGACAAATGCGGAGGCTGAGTGGCTGGCCAGAGAAGTGGCCAGTTGCAGCTGGATTTGAAATATTTATGCTACGAGCAACATCTGGGATTTCAGACGACAGCAACCACCACAGCCTCAACCACAACCATCAAGACTGACTTAAAAACAAAAATAAGGACAATATAGAGCACATTTTCCCTGGACTTGCTCAGTGTATGGCCAGTTAGAAACTTGCAGAAAAGCTTCGAAAGAAAATTAAAAAAGGATCTCTACGGTGACCTTAAATGTTTCCCAGGAAAAGGCTTCACAGTGTGCTGCAGGTTCAGACTGTGGATGTCCCTGAAAGGCTTTGTCTACTCTGAGGTGGACCTGTAAGACTCCAGGCCTAGTAGAGTCTTTAGGTGCCTGGGCACCCCTGGAAGGGGACCTTGGGGCCCAGGGTCCTCCCTCCTCACTCTCCTGCCCTCTGGCCAGTGGCTGACATTTCCTGCCATTGCCATCTGGCACCTGTCACAGGCCTGGGGCAGTGGGACCAACCTGACTAGAACTTCCCCAATTGTGAGATGAAATAAGCCTTTTCTCTTTGCAAGTTGTCTGTGTTAGGGTTTTTGTTTTTATTTATTTATTTCTTGCCAGAAAGGTAACACAATATTCCACCAGCATAAATCACCACTCCTTGGGAAAACTGCTGATTTAGAAAGTATAAAATGAGTCTGAGACCTCTTCTTCTGTCAGAATGTAAGGAAGTGCTCTCAGGATGGTAGAGACATCTCCAAGGGTCACAGGGACAAACTTTAGGAAAGTCTCACAGGCCTGGAGGGACAATCTGAGTGTCCAACTGAATGAGGTCAGGAATGGGCTGTATTGTACTGGGCTGGGTAGAAATCCCTGAGTCCACAGCAGTGATAAATACACAAAGAAGAGAAAGGGCTTCCTCAAAATGGCTGAAAAATATAGAAAAAATGATAGAGTTAGAAAATCAACATTTCATAATCATCCAAAGAAAGCCATATTCAGGCCAGAAAAATCACTAGGTGCAGGTTTGGAGAGGGGCAGAAGTTTACACTGTTTCAAAGTCTTCCCTACACAGCCCTTACTAACTGCACAGGTGAAGAACATGGGGAGGACACACTAACCAAGCAAAGTTTACATCACCGATCACAGGGAGAACCAACATCACTCAGACCCTGCGGTGATACAGCAACACATCTCTTACCCAACATTTCTCCCCAAAAGGCACAAAGTTGGTGTAACTCCAGTGGAGAGGCAACTGGCCTAAGAAGTACTAAGGTCAAAAAGACCAGTAAAAATGAGGAGTTGTTCCAGATTAAAGGAGACTAATGAGACCTGACAACTAAATGCAGCACATGGTCCTAGATAGGAGATATACGCCACGGTACTGGGGCAGCTATGGACTGGACAGTGGATAGTTCTATTGCATGGAAGTTAATTTTTCTGAACTTTTAATTGTTTATGGTAATGGAAGAGAATGTTCTTATCTTTGAAAGATGCATGGTAAGGACTTTTTGGGGGTGAAGAAGCAGGAGATGACCAGCTAACTCTCACAGCATTAAGAGAAAACCAGAATGACGTGTATTATGTAGAATATAACACAAAATGTATAAAAATATAAAACATTATATATATATATAAAGGGACTGTTAAAGCAAATGTGGCAAAGTGTTAAGATTGTGAATCTGAATAGAGAATGTATGAGAATTCTTGGTACTATTCTTGTAATTCTTATGTAATTATTTAAACATGAAAAGTTAAAGAGAGAGAAGGTACTAATATTGCCACAGTTTGGCATGGAAGCCCCTGGGAAAGCCAAGCTCCTGCCTTGACCCTCTGCTCCTATGGCCTGATGCCTCACACTTTCCTTCGAGAGTCTTCCAGCTGAGACCACCACCGTGCACGGGCACCTTGCTGGCCGGGCATCCACCATCCATTTGTCCTGTCATGTTCTATTAGTCAGCTTTCCATCGCTGCAAGGAAATACCTCAGACAGGCTACTTATGCAGAAAAAGGTAGCTCATCATTCTGAAAAACCATCATTATTGGTTTAGGCCTCCGGGAAGGGCAGCTTGTCATAGCAGGACAAGCAGTTGCTCACGTCTCAAGCCAGGAGAGAGAGGGAGGAGAGGGAGGGGGAGGGAGGGGGAGAGGGAGGTGGAAGCAGAGATAGAGAGGGAGACAGAGACACAGAGACACAGACACAGACAGGGACACAGACCTTTGAAGTGCAGGCCCTGATTATCTAAGGACCTTCCGCTGGGCCCCCGCCTCTTAAAAGTCCACAGTAGCTCCCAGTGCCACCACTCTGAGGACCAAACTTTTACACATGGACCCCTGAGGGACCTTCACCCAAACCACAGCACACGCCTTTCTGCAGGCTGGTCCTTGCCGTTGCTGCTGTTTGGCGGCCCTTCCTCCTAGCTCGGTAGTAACTGTTCCTTCCTGGGGCTCCAGGTGAGAAATGAGCGCTTGCTAACTTGCTCCCCTACTGCGCCACCGCCCCCCCCTCCTTGCGCTGTGGGCACGTGCAGTCAGGCTGCGCGGTCTGGCCGAGGTGGCCCCTCTCTAGGTCAGTGGCTGCCTCCTCACGTGCTGCTGGGGGAGACAGGCTTTTCATCCCTCCCCAGGAAACGCCACCCTTTACGTGTGACAGGCGGCTTCTTCAGGGCCCTCAGGCCGTCCCTCACCTCCTTCGCTCTTCCTCAAAAACTGCTGTGTACCCTGAGGAATGTGGTAGAGTTTCAAGGCTTGCAAGGCCATCACTGCTGAGCAGAACACTGGCTTCAGTGTTTCAGTTCTTCCTTCCTCCCTTGCAGCAGAACAGCCCTCGTGTAGACCTTCCCAGTGTCCTATCACCAGGGCATCATGAGGCCAACTAGGTTAAGTGGCGCTGGAGGATGACCATGTCATTGGTCACGATAATTCTTTCATATCAGGGAACTGATGATGTTGGCAGAAAGACAAGTCCAACATCTGGAAAACGAGAAGTTTTGGTTTATACAGTTAATGGTTATGGTTCTCATTCTAGAATTTCCTTGTTCTTTTCTTTTTATTTTAACTTTTTCTGGGGAGGAGGATTTGTTGGAGCTTGCAGTAATTATTGTACATCGTAGTAGAAGTGTGTTTCCTCAGTTACTCTTTGTTATAAGGCAAGAGCGGTCCAGGACTGAACGCCTGCAGTTCCCGTGCTAGGTTCTGCTCACGACAAGAGATGTTAGAGCGCCACCAGATCCTGTCTTTCACTTTGCTCTTCCATGCACAATGAGATATGCCTGCCTCGGCAAACTGGGAGTGGTAACCAGTTGCTTAAGATCATTCACTGAGTCCTGCTGAAGATGAATTATACACGTATCTCTCAGGCAATGGGAAAAGTCCATGGATCAGACTTCCTCAAAATGCCCACTGCTCCTATTTTCACTGGGAGTTCTAGTAAGTACATAGCCGTCACTTTTCAAAGGCTAAGAGCTTGATCTACCAGCTTGGTCAAATAAGGATGAGTTGCTGAACAGTTGTACTCGAGTCTGCAAATGCGGAGTTTTTGAAAACAATGTAATGGTAAAAAACAAAATTGGGACAAACAGCTCTTTCAAGCAGACACGACCACTGCAAGCTACACAGCTTTAGTAATCTTTTCTCTCTCCATTTAGCCTTGACCTTGGCAGAGACGACATGATTTATAAAATGAGTGAATGTCTAGAGGGCAGAAACTATGTCATACATGTTCTGTGCTTGTCACTTTCTATTTTAAAATATCAATCATGTAACATTTGTATTAAATTAGAAAGTTTGTATATATAATCAGTGGCTTTATAGAATTATTTTATAAAATGTGTTTATAGAATATAGCCTTGTTATATTAGGGTTTTTTGTTATCCTTTAAAAGTTAATTTTAGAAAATGAAATGAACCTTTTAAACAAGGTTACAAAAATAAAGCACAGCATATTAAGACCTCAGATAAGATGCAACGTTCCTGGCTTATCCTTCCCCTTTCCTAACCCCACTCCACAGGGACTGCTTTGATCTCTTTCTCTTGGTTCTTTCGTAGTTAGTGTCCATCTCTATTGTGCCGGCACTGATGGGCGAGGTGAGGATGGAAGTGGTCTTCACATCGCCGTTACAATTTCTTCTTATACCTTTGTATGGTCAGACCACATTTTGAATACCTTCACTGGTGATTATTTTCTAACTTTCAGAAGCAGACCTTTACTTCTTGTTGCATTAATCACTGAAAGTAGGTCAACTTTGCACTCAGCTGCAGGACCAGGGCCAACGGAAACTAAAAATGTTCAAAACTATTCTGAATTTCAAGATGGTGACCAAAGGCCACTAAACCAAGCATAGGCCCTGCGAAGTGAGCACAGGGTCCTGTGTGGTTATGTACGCTTGGTCCTGTTTTACCCCGTCCTACCCTTCAGTACCCTTTTTTCCCTTCTCTTTTCTCATCTCTTCCTTTTACAGTATCAGTATAAAGAACATTTTTTATTTTGCTCTATAACCATAAATTTTGCATCTGTTGCTTGAGTGCCTAAGTGAATAATAATATATAGCTTCATTATTGTTACTATGCAAAAACATATCGTAAATATATTGTATTGCAGAACCAGAAAAAGTCCTTCCTTTTATGTCTTGTTTTTCCTGAAGTGTTAAAGTGCTTTTCTTTTTGTCTTTATCACATTCTCATATTTTACCAACTTTTCCCAATAGATCTCACCAGTAGTCACTCTAAAATCCTGGGGCTTTTCCTTTTTGTTTCTCTCGTCTAGCCTCCTTGCTTCCTTGATTCTGAGTCTTTCTAGTTTTTGGTTTATTCTTTGGGTCCTACAACTTCTTCCAATGACTGCCTGATACAATGAGTGGGAAGAAACATTGAGGTCTTCCTGTTCCTGAAGATGTCTGTACTTTAATTGTACATTTGATTGGTGTGAACAGAAATCGAGGTTGCAAGTAACTTCCTCTGTGAGAGTTTTGCAGGTGTTATTCTGCCCAGGCATCCACTGTTATCAGAAAAAGCTTTTTATTGATGCTTTTTATTTTATATCCAGCCTTTTTCTTGATGGAGGCATTGAGAGTTACCTCTTCGCCTGTGGTCTTTGAACGTTCACAGTGGTGTGCACAGGTGTGAACACTTTCCGTCCTTAGTCATGTAGGAGCGTGTTAAATCTGGAGGCCGCTATCTTTTCTCTTCTGGACTATTCTCTTGAAAACATTTTTTGATAAATTGCTCTTCTCTGCTTTCCCGTTTTCTTGGAACCCTTATCAGCTGAGTGTTGGGCCTCTTGAACTGATTCTCTATGCCTATTGTATTTTAACTTTGTTTTTCTTTTAATTCTCATTCTGAGGAGGGTTTCCTAAATTATCTTTCTGTTCTATTAATTAATCATGCTTTATTTTAATCTCTAAAATTCCCACTTTTTTCTCCCTTTATAGCATTCTGTCCTTGCTTTGTGGAAGCACTAACCTCCCTCATGAGTATATAAATTGGAGCATTCAGATTATTTCTGAATACTCTTTAGCATTTTACCTTGTTTATCCTGGTCTTTTCTTTCACAGTGGTGGCTTGTATGTTGGTGATTCTTTTAGTTTTAAGGCAAAACCTAACGATGAATTCTATGTACAGGAATGGGTTTGTGAGTTGGTGGGATTTGCCTTAGGGGAAGTAGTGAAAGAGCAATTTTCCTGAGGGGTTCTGTGTGCTCAGATATTAGGTTAAGTTCTGGATTTCCTTGGTTTGTGGGTAGTTTTCTATTTGTATATTCAAGTATGCAATTTATTCTTTTTTTTTTTTTTTTTTTTTTTTTTTTTTGTCTTTTTGAGACAGGGTCTGGCTATGTATTTCAGGCTGGCCTTGAGTTTACTTTGTAGCCCAGGCTGGTCTCAAACTCAGAACAATCCTCTTGCCTCAGCCTCCCAAGTGCTGGGATTACAAGAGTGCGCCACCATTCCCGGCCTGCAATTTATTCTTTATTATACTTCTAATTATGTTCTCGTTTTCTTTTCCAGAGCTACCCTTCCCCCATTCTTCCCCGGATTGGCTGTAGAGTTTGGTAAACACTACCCTGAGCCCTGCAGGTCTACCAGGAACACTGTTTCCGGGTGCCTTTGCCTTGCGCAGGCGCAGGCTGCCACGGTTGCTCACTTCGTGCATGCTCTCTGGAACGTGCCGCCATCTCTTGCACCAATCCCATCCTTACAGCTTCTCATCCCCTGACTCTGCCAAGCTGCCCCTCCCTTTCCTTTTTTGCACAAGAGCAGTTTTATAATCTCTTCATTTCTTGACTGGCAATTAAGAGACGACTTGAAGGAGGCGGAGGCCAGGTGACTATCTATGAGGAAGACCTTCACTTACAGCTCTCCAGGAGTTCCAGTTGCTTTTGCGCTGTACAGGGCATGCTCCATTGCTCCTCTAGGCCGAGGATAAATCAGCGCGCACTTCCAGGTAAAAGGACACCGGAAGTCTGCTGCCCTTGCACACACGAGGAAGGAAGTGCCTCCCTGACTGCTTAAGGCAGTTTCCGGGAGGAAGGTCAATGTGTTCACCTATGCAATGGATGAAGAGTGGTTTTTGCTGTTAAGGCAACCCAATATTTAACAAATTTTTTAAAGAAAGGATTTGGGCTAGTAGTATTTTGCAAGCCATCAGGTCTCACTTTTTAAAAAAAGAATTAACATATTTGTAAGAAAATTGAGATCTAGCTTTATTCAATCTTGGAAATAGTTTATAGTAAGAGTGCACATTTCATTCAGGTTTGGGGCAGGTGCTGCAAAAGTAAAGTGTACTATAAGTGAATTAGTTGAACTGCCAGCACAGGCTTGTAGAACTTGTTCTTCTGTCAGGGCAGCAGTCACATTGGCAGTTAATCATAGCGCCATCTTCTCTCAGGGGACAGACTTTCTCAGTGTATGTTTGGACACTGGCCTGGGAGGAATCTCAGCTTTCAAAGACTTTATTACCACCTCACATCCATTTTTGCCTGTGGCATTTCAGTGATTTTTCATGTACAGAATTTTACTTACATGGAAAGCAAAGTGGTCCCACTGTATTAGGTCTCTCTCTGGTTCTCCTCTTTGCCCAGGAGACCATAGTGATATTTAGCATAGATTCTTGAGTGTTTACTGTAGGTATTGGGACATTCACACTGTAGCCTCATGGAGGGGTTGTAAGGAAAGCAGCTGTGAAATTTGGAAACGTGTGAACCTCAAAAATGTCCATGGGTGCTGTATATAAGTGTTGCATATGGGAATAAATAGGTCCATTGAATGAAATGAAATTAGAAGAATTTAATTTGGATGGTTAAAAATATTTGTTAGATAGAGTTGGGTGTGGGGGCCTATGCTTCTGTCCCAGAACTCTGGGAGGCTGAGGCAGGAGGGTTGCAAATTATAGCCTAGTCTGGGCAACTTAGTAAGATCCTGTCTCAAAATAAAGTAGAAAGAAGGACTGGGGATGTAGCTTAGTGCAAAAGCCCCGGGTTCAGTCCTCAGTACTGAAAAACAACCAACCACAACAAATACTATAGAACGCTAAGTTTGAGGCAGTCTGCGAACACTATCAACTCAATAGTGATGTGTTACTTCTGCAGTTCACAAATAAGGAAGCTGAGGCAAAGGAGCTGTAGCACAAGGCTCCATGGGGTGAGGCATGAGATCCCAGTCTTTTCACACCGTCTCATCTACCTCATTCTGCCCCTGCCTGCAGATGGATTTGTTCTTTTGTCTGGACAGCCTCTTTTACTTACTGAAATTTACTTCCCCTTTTAAGTTCTACCACAGACACCAGAACCCGGAGAACCTTAGTCAATGCTAGCTGCAATGCTAGCTGGCTGTACTTCGTTGTTGGGAGCTTCCCCTAGTTCCCAACATGGTGTTGGGAACCTCACTGTTCTGAGCTCCGCTTTGCACATCTCTTTGCTGATCACTGTTGATTCTGAGTGTGTCTGATTCCTCCAGTAGAGTGTAAGCTCCCTGAGGTCAGTAGATGGTGTAGCCTTCCTTTGTACCAGTATTTAATCTCCACGGAGTAGTCCACACTCTGATAGAGTATCTTCTACATATTTTTAAAAAAATTATTTTATCTTTAAAAGTAAAAGAACAAAAACATTAACAAATAGACACAAAGCAGCACAGGAACAGTACAATCAAAACTGAATTATAGACAAAGTGACAGGGAATTAACAATGGTTGTTGAATTACATCTTGATAACTTAAAAGTGTTGCTCAGGAAAACACATATAGACATACAAGACTGATCAAACAACTAATCATTAGCTGTTCCTTACAATAAAGCGACATAAGTCAATAGTGGAACCATGTTAGCCGTCCTGGTTATACATAAACACATACATAGTTAACCCTCTCTTCCTTTTCTCCTTCCCCTCATCCCATTTGCTTTTTACTTTTGAGGAGTTTCCCTTCATACCTCCTAATTTATATTCCCACTTTCAGGTTCTTACACTAGTGATTCAATATGTTACTTGCATATGTACCTCTGATTTATTTCACTTATTAGTATGGTCTCTAATTGTGACCATTTGCCTATAAAAGCCTCAAGTTTGTCTTTCTTTATAGGTGAGTAATATTCCATTATATAAAAATGCCACAGTTTTTTTTATCCAGTCCTCTGTGGATGGACGTTTGGGTTGCTTCCATGATTTAGCTATTACAAATTGCACTGCTAGAAACATGGGTGCACATATATCATGGTGATATGATGTTTTCAGATCTTCTGGGAAAATACCCAGAAGGGGAATAGCTGGGTTGAGTGGGACTTCTAGACCTAGTTTGCAGAGGAATCTCCAAACCGATCTCCACAGTGGTTTCACCAGTCTGCATTCCCACCAGCAGTGATTTCTTAATGCTGGCCAATCTTACTGGGGTGAGATGAAATCTCAATGTTGTTTTAATTTGCATTTCTCGAATGACTAAAGATGTAGAACATTTTCTCATATATTTATTTGCCATTTGTATTTCTTTATCTGAGAAGTGTGCATTCATCTCAGATACCCATTTGTGGACTGGGTCTTTGAATTTTGACAGGTTCATTTTTAAAAATTCTTTCTATGTTCTAGATAGAAGATCTTTGTCTGAGGGACAGCCAGCTAGGATTTTTTTCCCAATTTGTGGGTTTTCTTTTTACTCTGCTGGTGATTTCTTTAGATATGCAAAAACTTTTCAGTAAGAGGTCCCAGTTATTGATTCTTTGAAGTGTTTCCCTTGCAGTTTGATTTTTGTTCATGAACTCTCTACCTACTCATATGTCTTCAAGATTTTTATCTACCTTTTCTTCCAATAGATTTAGTGTTTCTGTCTTAATATTGAGATCTGTGATGTATTTTGACTTGAGTTTGGTGTATGGTGATAGACTTGGGTCTAGTTTCAGTCTTTAGTAAGAGGCAAGCCAATTTTTCCAGTACCATTTATTAAAGAGGCTATCTTTCTTCCAGTGAGCTTGTTTGGCCCCTTTGTCAAAGATTAGGTGGCTGAGTGTGTCTGCGGTTTTGGCTGCATCTTCCAGTCTGTTCCACTGATCCTCAGGTCTGTTTTTTAGCCAGTACCAGGTTGATTTTATTACAGTAACTTTGTAGTATAATTTCAGGTCAGAGATTGTAATTCCAGCTGACTTGTCCTTGTTGCCCAGAATTGCTTTTGCTATTCTGGGTGTCTTCTGGTTCCAGATGAATATAAGGCATGTTTCCTCTAGATCTGTGAAGTATGCTAATGGTAGTTTAATGGGAATTGCATTGAATCTGTACAATTTTGGCAGTATGGCCATTTTTACAATGTTGGTTCTGCCTAACCATGAGCAGGGAATGTTTTTCCATTTATTGAAATCCTCATTGATCTCTTTTTTTCAGAGTACTTCAGTTTTCATTGAATAGATCTTTTACCTCTTTTGTTAGATCGATTCCTAAATATTTCAGTTTCTTGGATGCTGCTGCAAAGGGTATGGTTTCCTTAATTTCTCTCTCAGTTTGTTTGTTGTTTGTGTACAGGAATGCTATTGCTTTTTGGGTGTTGACTTTGTATCAAGCTACTCTGTTGAATTTGTCAATTAATTCAAGGAGTCTTTTTGGGGAGTTTTTGGGGTCTTCCATGTAAAGTATCATGTCATCTGCAAATAGTGATAGCTTTAATTCTTCCTTTCCTATCCTTATTCTTTTTATTTCTCTCTCTTGTCTAATTGCTCTAGCTAATGCTGCCAGAACTGTGTTGAATAGGAGGGGTGATAGTGGACATCCTTGTCTAGTTCCTGACTTTAAAGTGAAAGCTTTCAGTTTTTGTCCATTTAGTATGATGTTGGCTGTTAGTTTGTCATAGATGGCTTTGATCATGTTGAGGTAAAGGCCATCTATTCCTATTTTATCTAGGGTTTTTAGCATGAATGCATGTTGGACTTTATCGAAAGCTTTTTCCGCATATATTGAGATGATTGTGTGGTTTTTGTTTTTGGCTCTATTGATATGATGTATTACATGAATTGATTTGTGAATATTGAGCCATCCCTGCATTCCTGTAATGAATCTAACCTGGTCATGGTGTATAATTTTCCTTATGATTCACTGCATTCTATTTGCTAGTATTTTATTGAGTATCTTTGCATCTATATTCATTAGGGAGATTGGCCTATAGTTCTCTTTCTTGGTTGGGTCTTTCTCAGGTTTTGGTATCAGTATAATACTTGCCTCCAGAAATAACTTAGGGAGAATTGCTTCCTTTTCAATTTCATTGAAAAGTTTGAGGCATTAAATGGCATTAAATCTCTGAATGTTTTATAAAATTCTGCTGTGAATCCATCAGGGCCTGGGCTTTTCTTTGTCGGTAACTTTTTAATGACATTCTCAATCTCATTAATTGATACTGGGTTATTTAGGAATTTTGTATCTTCCTGATTCAATTTTGGTAATTGTATATTTCTAGGAATCTGTCAATTTCTTCTGAGTTTTGTATCCTATGGGAGTAAAGATTTTCAAAGTAGGTATTCATGATCTTTTGAATTTGTGTGGGGTCTCTAGTGATTTCATCCTTTCCATTTCTTATTGCCTGAATTTGAGTTCTTTCCTTTCTTTTTTGATAAGGTTTGTTAGGGGTTTATCAATTTTATTTATTCTTTTGTAGAACCAACTCTTTGATTCACTTATTTTTTGAAGTGTTTTCTTCATCCCAATTGCATTAATTTCTGCCCTGAGTTTTATAATCTCCTCCTTTCTTTGGGCTTTTGGTTTGGCTTGTTCTTCTTTTTCTAAAAGTTTGAGGTGTAGCATTAGGCTATTTATTTGTTCTCTTTCTGTTTTCTTTATATGTGAGTTCATTGCTATAAATTTCCCTCTGAGGACTGTTTTCATTGCATCCCACAGATTCCAGTAGGTTGTATTTGCATTTTCGTTTGGTTGTAGGTATTTTAAAATTTCTTCTTTAATTTCTTGTGTGACCCATTGATTGTTCAGGAGGTTGTTGTCTAATTTCCAAGTGTTTATGGTTTTTGGGGTTCTCTTTGTCATTAATTTCCAATTTCCTTACACTGTGGTCAGATAATATGCATGGGATAATTTCAATTCTTTTGCATTTAGGTATGTATGCTCTATGGGGTAGAATGTGGTCTATTTTAAGAAAGACCCATGTACAGCTGAGAATAATGTGTATTCTGATGTTGTGGGGTGGAACACTCTGTTTACGTCTACTAAGTCCATTTGTTCACACCTTTGGTTCAGGTCTGTTATTTCTTTGCTCAGTTTTTGTCCAATTGACCTGTCTCTGTGTCAAAGGAGTATTTAGTTCCCTATTACAATAGTGTTATTAATTATTTGTGTTATTAATTATTAATAACAGACATTTTCATGTCTGTTAAGATTTGACTTATAAAGTTTGGTGCTCCAGTATTTGGTGCATATTTGTTTAGGATTGTTAGCTCTTCCTCTTGCAACTTTCCCCTAATTAGTATATAGTGGCCTTCTTTGTCTCTTTTGATTGTTTTTGGTTTGAAGTTTACATTGTCTGCAAACATAGTGGCTACCCTTGCTTTTTTCTAGGAACCAGTTGCATGGAGAATTGTTTTCCATCCTTTAACTTTCAGCCTGTGGTTTTCCTTTTGAGTAAAGTGTGTTTTCTGTATACAGCATATTGTAGGATTTTGTTTCTTAATCCACTCTGCCAATCTATTTCTTTTGACTGGTGAATTGAGGCCATTTACATTAATGGTTATAACTGTGATATGTTGCCTTATTCTTATCATGCTATTTACTTGTTGTTGCTTTCCTACTTTTGCTTTCTGTTTGATTGCTTGTTCTGCTTGTGGGTTCCTTTCTGTTGTTGTTCTTGAGATGGTGGTCTCTTTTTTCTCTGTCTAGAATATCTTTTAGTACTTTTTGTAATGTTGGTTTGGCACTCATGAAGTTCTTCAGTTGTTCTTTGTTGTGGAGATATTTTATCTCTGCATTGAATTTGAAGGATAGTTTTGCAGGATACATCAGTCTGGATTGCAAGCTGTTTTATCTCAGAATCTGTAATATCTTGCTCCAAGGTCTTGACTTCATGGTTTCTGCTGAGAAGTCTGCTGTGATTCTGATGGGCTTTCCTTTATAGGTGATCTGTTTCTTTTCTCTAGCAGCTTTTAATATTGTGTTCTTTTGCTGGATATCTGGGATCTTGACTATTATATATCTGGGTGTGGTTTTATATAGGTTATGGCTCATTGGAGTTCTGTATGCCTCATTTACCTGCACTTCAAAGTCTTTTACTGTGCTTGGGAAATTTTCTACTATTATTTCTACAAATTCTCTTTTTATATCATTTGTCTTGCCTCCTGCTGCTTCATTGACTCCTATTACTCGAACATTATTTCTTTTTGCCTCGTCTTGCAGCTGTTGGGTTGATTTTACCTGGATCCTTGATGACTTTAAGAGATGCTTTCATGGTTGCTATCTGCCATGTTGTCTTCAGGATCTGAAATTCTATCTTTGGCTTCACTCAAGTGGTTCTGCAAGCTTTCAGTGGAAGTTTTCACTTTCTGGAGATCTCTTTGAATCTGTTTCATGTGTTCTAATTTATTCCTAAATTGCTCATGTAATGTTTCCATTTGTTGCCTGTGTTCTTCTAGTCTTTTGTCTGTTTCTTCTCTGTATGTGTGGAGCATTTCTTCCATTATTATTTTCATTTCATTTTTTGCCTGAGAGATTATTTCTGATTTAATCTCTTGTAGGGCCTGATGGAGTTGTTTATTTACTTCAGATGCGATCATTTCAGAAATTGCAAGTATGTGGCTTCCTAGTTCTCCTATATCATTGTTTCCTTGATTTGTTCTGGATGGAGTTGAGTTCTGAGACTGCATTTTGCTCCTATGTCTTGCCATTTTGGATGTCAGAAGAAGAGTGCTAAGCTTCAAACTACCCAGGCAGCTCACAAAGGACTCTAGTAACCCTACTTTACCTGGATATGAAGCTTATCACAAGATGGTAGCAGACTGTGAATCACTGGGCCCAGAAACACCAGGCAATTGCTGGGTGCACAGCTCAGACCACAGCTGTGGTCATGGGGGAATGTTGGCCTTTGGTACCAAAGTTTCCAGTACATGGATGGGAAGTGTGTAGGCCCCAGGCTTGAAGCTGATGGTGGCTAGGCAGGAGCCGCTGCTGTGGGATCCTCAGGTAGCTGGTCAGGAGAGAGCAGGCCTCTCCTTCCAACCCTAAGGACCACAGAGCCTGAGAATGTTTCCTTGCTGCAGGCCTTAACCACCAACAGGTATGGGCCCTCCCAGTCTGAGCTCCTTGCCTTCCTGAAGGTGCAGGGTGGAGCGCAACCACAGGCCTCCCAGAAAGAGTTCTGCTCAATGGGCTGCTCAGATGGTGTCCACAGGCTGGGCTCCTTCCCTGGGAAGTCTTGCAGAGCAGACCAGAGCAGGCCTCACTCAGCAAGAGGTCCATTCAAAAGTGGTGCCCAGGCTGGGCTCCCTCCCTGCTGGAAAGTCTCATAGGCGCAGCTGCTCTAATGGCATCCCCCAGGCCAGGCTCCTTCCCTGGGAAGTTTCTCTTCTACATGTTTGACACTGATTATTTTTCTGCAGTGGCATCTCAGTAGTGCCCAGACAGACTGGCCTTGAACTTGTAATCTTCTTGCCTCAACTTTCCAAGTAGTTGGGATTACAGGTACACATGAGAGTGTCCGGCTTTAACCCTGTGACCTTTCAGTGAATCACATGGGCTCGTATCAAGTCCAGACTGAACATTCCAAGTGTGGAGTTGATCTTCATGATGATGTAGGATAAGTAGGGGTCCTGTTGTACAGACATAATTTATACTTGCTGTGTCTTTTTAAAACACTTGGTTTTCTGGGCAAATAGAAGATGCCATGAAAGCTATATAACTATGGGGGGTGGGGGGTAGAAAGAAAGAAAGAAAGAAAGAAAGAAAGAAAGAAAGAAAGAGAGAAAGAAAGAAGAGAATGTTTTTTACTTTCTAAGATATCTGAAGGTGGGAGCATTTGTTGTTCATTTTAATTCCACACTAAGAAGCTATACATTGCCTTTCCTCACACATGGACTTTAGGTCATTTAAAGTGTGTTGGCTGAGAAACCCAGAACAAAGATAAAGTCTAAAGCAAGGCTGAGCCATGTAGTGTATAGTGTGTGTAAAAGTGAATTTCATCTTCTTACTCTTACCTGATGGGGGCTTTTGATGGTCTAGGCTTCATGAGGGACTTAGGTAGGATGTTTTCTAATGTTTAAAAATGTTGGTAGGAACCCTCTCACTCGTCCCTTCTCTCCTCTGGAAGCAGTTGTCCTCATCCTTCGCTGTGATTGTTGGGTATTAAAGAGCTGTGTGAATGTGTTATGAAACAAAATTGTATGAATATTCTTATCCTGGGATTTTCTTTTCTGCGATGCTGTGAGAAATCTCTTTTCTACCTCCTGTCAAGTCTCTGGAGGGATTTTTTTTTTTTTTTGCAGCTAATTTGGGATAATAAAAGCATTTTTGCTATTATGCAGCAATTCTTTTCAGGAAAATACATGTATTTCAGTAACTTCTATTTAAATTTGTCTAAACTGAATGAAATTTCTCCTCCTTCTGTTTTAAAGGAGTGAATGCATTTGCATGTCTTTGCAACTATGTGTACCACCCACCCATTTTCCAGGCAATGCTGCCATTCAGTCTGGATTTCTGCAATATAGAACAGCTTTCCAAACGATGCTGGTTTTGATGCCTATGATAAAAATTAATGGGACTGAAAATTAGAGTTCAAAACATTGTCTAGGAAAATATCAAGGCATGATATAGCTACTTGGTCTGAAGGCCACCTCTTTGACTGAAGGTGGAACAGGCAGTGGGGCATGGAGGGGTAGTTAGTGGTTGACTTTGGTGATGCTAGACATGGCATCAACCAGCAGGAGCAGCTACTCAGCCTGTGGTCAGGGACTATACTAGTGCTTGAGAGATTTCAAAATTATCCTACAATAATCTGTATACCCAAATAATGAAGAGCACTTGCCTGCTACAGCACCAAAGCAAGTGTGGCTGCATGTGCAAACCTCTGAAATGTGAGGCGTTAGTCAGAGTTTTCCTGAAAAATGGAGTAACAGATAGGGAGGGAGGAAGATATGTGTATGCATGTATGCAGGTATGTATGTGTGAATATACAGAGAGATAGATTTAGTTTAAAGGATCAGCTCAGAGCTGGGAGTGTAGTTCAGTGTAGAGCTTCATATGCTTGGAGCCCCAAGTTCAATCTCCAGTAGCAAAAAGTAAAAAAAAAAAGATCAGCTGATGTGATGGTATGATAGGTGCATAGAAGAGAGCCCCATTTCTTAAGCAGATGATAGACAGCTAACTTCCATAAAGCCCCACCTCTTAAAGGCCCATAGCACCTCATGGTAGCACCACCTCAGGGACTAAGCCTTCACATAGGGATCTTATTTCCTGTGGGGAGACATTCAAATTTTACCTGAGTCATAGCAATAAGTAGCAATAGAATACATAAAAGTTAAGTAAAATAAAGATTTAAACAAAGGACTCAACTGTTGTGACATTTAGAGAAAGAATTTATGTGTATCTTCTATTACTATGCAGTCAATTTTTGCTAGTGCCAAGGCTGTAGCCTGAATCGTGGAGCTTTTCAGAACTGATTCTTTGGGGGAAGCTGGTCAATCATCCTTCCAAGTTGTGCCTCACTGGAGTTTGAAAGAAACAGCAGTGCATTCTGGACTCAGAACTGTGGGATCTGCCCATGTGGTATGTGGCTGTGTGGACTGCAAGTCATACCCTGCCTCACCACAATGCAACTAACTGGTTGATTAATAGTATTGGCTGATTAGTGGCTGATTAGTAGTGTTGATTTTAATAAAAATGGGAACTGATGGGCAGGGTTTAGAAACTCATGCAAAATCTCTGAGCAGGATCACTGTCTTTATCAGCATCAGGAATCACTCAAGACCGGTTATCAGTTAATGATGGTTACAGAGGATGGGATGCAAGTGGCCTGAGCAGCTGCCCTGCTGCTCTGTTGTGATACCTCCTGCAGTGTCTGTGGGAAAGTCTACTTTAGGGTGATCATCTGTTAACTGAAAATGCAGGTCCCAGGATTTCTTAGATGCATAGGTTGGGCTGTTAGAGCTATTTCCATTTAAAAATATGTTGAACTGTGTGAGAAAACAAGATAGTTTGAAAGGAACTCTTTTTACTCTCACATTACTTTTCAAAGCCTTGCTTCAAATCCATGCCTTCTGTCTTGATTTCAGTAAGTGATGTCAGGAGGTGGCAGGGAAAATGGTTCCTGGAGAGCGACCCTATCCATTCTTTATTTGGCAACATTACCCATGCAGTTGGCTAGACTGTGACGATTTTTTTTTTTTTTTTTTTTTGTATTGGGAATCAAACTCAGAACCTTGTGTTTGCCTGGCAGGCACTGTGCCACTGGCTATATCTCTGGCCCTATGTGACCAATTTTTTCAACCTATTTTTGAGTCCTTCATTGTGTTGAAGGGGAACCATATTATGAAGAGGATGTTACCTTCTTCTCCAGCCTATTTCTCCATGACAGAGTCCTGTCATAATATCTGAAATGTCAAAGCTGTTATAGTCACATTATATGTTGCAGTATTGGGGATGGAACACCGAGCCTTGCACATGCTATGCAAATTCTCTACCACTAAGCTGCATGGACAGCCACTTTAAAATTTTTATTTTGAGACAGGGTCTCACTAAGTTGCTTAGGCTGGCCTTGAACTTTTAATCCTTCTGCCTCAGCTTTTGGAGTAGCTTGGACTGTGGCCATGTGCACTAGACACAGCTAAGGCAATTAATTTTTTCCTCTTTGTGAAAATCTTAAGTGCTTTCTCCCTCAAAGCAAGCCATCTTCAGAGCTGTTTTAAGTCTTCCCAATCACCAACTCTTCAGAGGCCCTTTCCAGATCTGTTAGCTGAATGAGCTCCCTTCCCATTTCCACTGCCAACTTGTACTGCTTACGTGCACTTAGGACACACCCAGCCTTGAGAGCTGTAAATGATGTCATCTAACAAATATGCATTAAACATCGAGGTGTTCAGCACCTCAGGCATTGGTGTTGGAGGGTTGAATAGGGCAGCAGAGAAAGGTGGACACTGAACATGTAACAAAAGCTGCAAAGACTATGGGGAAGAGAAAAGCAGGGTGCTAAAGGAGACTGTCATGGAGGCAAGTTTTCTCCGGATGAGATGATTGAGACAAAAGATCTAACCATGGGAGGAGCAGTGTAGAGAGCACTAGTGGTTGGGAGACTTGCGTGGAAGAGAGTACAGTGTGGCTGCTGGACTGGGTGGAATCAAAGACAGAGTGATCAACCTAGTGTCCACCAGAGGAGGAATGGGTAAAGAGCTGTGGTATGTGTGTGCACGTGAGATGTTATCTGGCCATTAAAAAGGAAATCCTTTCATTTGTGACAACTTGTATGGATCTGGGAGCTTGAGGAGTATGTTGTCTGAAATTAGACATGCACAGAAAGACAACACCGCATGACTGCACTCGCATGTGGAATCTAAACATGTTGATCTCCTGGAAGCTCAGAGTAGAATGGTTACCATGGCTGGGAGGGTATGGAGAGGGGAGAGCTCAGTCAACAAGTACAGTGTTGTACAGTGAGAAGAGGGATGATTTCTGGCCTGCTTTGTCACAGCAAGGTGAATGTAACTAGCAGCAAAGCAGTGTGTATTTCAGAACATCTGTAAATGAGGATTTTTAATGTATAGTAAGTCCCTGACTTAGGAACATTCAAGTTATGAACTTTCACAGATACGAACAGACCTCACATTACAAACATTTCTTGTGAACAAATTGTGGAAGCCTCACTTGTGTCTGTCACAGTTGTGCAGCCATGTGCTAACTGTACAGTGTGACAGTGTACAATACTGCGGTGCTGAATCAGAACCAGGATGTACTACAGTGTATATTTTTGTCAAAGATGTGTGAGACTTTGTTGGATTTACTACTTAGGAATGTTCTCCTGGAATGGAACTTGTTTGTAAGTTGGAGAAAATCTTAAGGTGTTAGATATGCTAATTACCCCGAGTTGATCGGTACCCAACATAAACATGGGTTAAAACCTCACACTACACCTCACAAATATGTAAAAGTGTTTTGTGTCAGTCAGAAAACAAACACAGGAGCAGAAAGGAGAAAGGAGCGATCCAGGAATGCTGAGGAAAGGGTGGCACCAAGTTATCCTGGTCTCGCTACTCAGTGAATTTCTGTCTTATTAAAAGACCAGCTCCTAAGAGTAGTAGTGTCTGGTATGCGCCTGTCCACAAATGAGCCTCTTCAGGAGGTTCAGTAGCTTCTGAAAGAATGAGATCTGTAGTAACCACTTTCTTGTCACTGGGACAAAATACATGAACCCACAGTTTAAAGAGGAGAGTTTTGTGTTGGCTCAAATTTCAGTGGTTCAGCCCATGGTTGTCTGGCTCCAAAGCAACAATGGTGTGGTAGAAGGACCCGGCAGAAGAAAGTTGTTCATCCATGGTAGCCAGGAAGCAGAGGAACAGGGGAGGAGCTGGGACAAAAATATACCCTTCTAAGTCACGTCCCCAGTGACCTGCGCATTCTCACCAAGTCCTATCTCTGAACATGAGACTTTTGGGGGCACATGTTAGATCCAAGCTCTAGCATTCTACCCCGGGTCCCCAAAAGGCTAATATCCACATCAGTGTACAAAATGCATTTAGTCCGTGTCTGATAGTTGCCAAAGTTTTAACAGTTCCAGTATTACTGAAAAGTTCAAGTTCAAAGTCTCCTGTGAGACTCAAGGCAAACGCATATATGTGAGCCCTTGTAAAACTCAAGAAGAAAGTTTAGTACTTGCAACATACAATGGCTCAAGTTAAACATTCCAACTCCAAATCAGAAGAATGAGGGAGAGACAGAAATTCATCCACAGCAAAAACAAAACCCAGCAAGGCAAACATTAAATACTATAATTGCATGTGCAGCACCCAGGGTAGGTTGCAGTGAGATGTGAGCTCTAAAAGGCTTATATAGTTGTTCCTGTGTGGCCTAGCTGACCGTAGCCCATAAAGCTTCTCTCTTCGGCTGGCTCTGCTGTCTGTGGCTTTCTTCAGAAGGTGTTCCGTGTTCCTGGCATCACCGACTTCCCAGGTTCTCTTCTGCACCTGCAGCGTCACTGTCGTACTTCCACACATTGCCCTCTCATGGGCTCCTACCAAGGCCTGCAACCTGGCTCACATTTTTGCCTGGCCTCCTAGGCCTTCTTCTGAAATAAGGGTGGAAGCCTCAGTTTACCCCAAAGTCCTGCATTCTGCATTCCTGAAAAGCCAGCACTGTGTGGATGATGTAGTCTGCTGCCAACTTGAGCAGTGTCTAGGTTCTCTTGGACTATGACTATGGTGGCATCTGAGTGCCTTGATGGCTGAACTCAGAGATATACCTCCTTAGACATCCCTGAAAGCACAGGCATCCTAGGTATTTTCTTCTCAAATTAAATATTTACAGTTTTGTACCCCTAACCCTATGATGGGTAGGGTCCTGATGATGTTTGAAATGTCCTCAAGGCATCTTTCTTCTTGTCCTTGTACTAAGTATTTGGCTTCTTTCTAATGCTAGGTAGACTTTAGAAACCATGTTGTCTTTTGCCCCAGCCTTGTAGATGTTTCCTTTTGGGAAAGCTGCAAACTTTTAAAATCATTCAGCTTTGCCATTTATTCCTGATTCTCATTGCGGATTTGGCTAAAAGCAGTTAACAGTATCCATGCCAGTCTGAACTTTGGTCTACCTTGAAATTTCCTCTGCCAGATCAATTAGTCTGCTGACCTTTATCTAAGTCCCCTATAAAGTTTCATATGTGGGCAAAATGTATACAAAATTTCTGCTACAGTGCAACATACATGGCCTCTAGTCCATTTGCCAGTAGGATCCTTATTCCCAATGGAAACCTGAGCATGGCCTTTACTGACTGCATTCCTGTCAGCATTCTGGTCTTCTGAACACCAACCAGAATTACCCACCAGGCTTTGCTTACATCATGGGAGAACTCCTCTAGTTTGCCTCTCTAAATCTGTCTGAGTTCCTTCTGCAGAACTGTTTTAAAGGTTCTGAACCACACGATCAGGTACAATCCCGACAACAACTTCACTCCTAGCACCAATTTTCTGTACCACTCAGCGTTTTCATTGCTGGGACAAAATACTGGACACCTGCAATTTAAGAGAAGAGAGTTGTATTTTGGCTCATTGTGTTAGTGGGTTCTCTCCCCGGTTAGACAGCCCCAGGGAATAAATGCCATGATGGAAGGGCACAGCAGAGGAAAACTGCTCACCACATAGCAACCAGGGGGCAGAGAGCAAAGGACGGAGTCTGAGGTGAGAGTACACCATTGTGGGTGACCTCTCCAGCGACCTCTCCTTTTGGCAGCCCTTATCTCTAAACGAGATTTTTGAGGTATGTTTTAGATCCGAACCAAACCATACCAAACTTTTAAAGGCCATGCCAGTGTATACACCACAAGATTCCATCTGAATTCTGTATCATGATTCCACTGTCTTCAATGGCAACTGTTTTAGTCAGACACTCGCTGACTCTGGGACCGTTTGCTTGTGTAGACTCAGTCTCTGGGTGTGAAGACAAAACCTCAAGAGTCCTTTTGGCTTCCTCTGCCATCTATAGCAATGTTCAATGGTAGCATTAGAAGGGCGTCACTCACAGGAAGTAGTGCTGAAGGTGAACATAGGGAGAACTGCTGAATGGATAGGAAGTCATAGGAACATTCCTAGCTCTCTACTTTTTCTCTAATATCTTCCAAATCCTAAGCTTTCACCTAAACCCCAAACTTTTGAAAACTGATAGAAGAGAAAGTTGCACATCAGAGAGAATTTAACAAAGCATAACTCTTTCCTTCCTTCATCTTCCTTCCTTTCCTTCTTTCCTATCTACCTTCTATGATCTCTCTAGTCACCCATCTCTGTCCTCTATCACCTGTATCTGTCTGCCTATCGTCAGTTTAATCTATAATCTGTCCACTCATATCTATCGTGTACCTACACAGCACATCACCTAATATCTACCATCCATCTCTCTATCCGTCTGTCATTTACGCCTCTCTCTTCCCACCTCTCTCTCACCTACCTATGAGACAGGAATCAAAGAACAGTATGGACCTTAATGCTACGTATAGCTAATGAGAGTTTCAGAAAACTGTCCAAAAGGCAGAGCAGTCCAAGAGTAGTTCAAGTTAATCTGCAAAAGTACTGAAAGGTTTCTCTTTACATTTAATCTTATTTTATGGGTCACAACTGGAAGTGGGTAAAGCGTTGTGCAAAGATAGACTTCTTTACCATGGCCCTCATCTTGTTTAAATGCATGTTCTGGATGGCAAGCTGGATTTCTAATATGTATAAGACAAATGGTATCAATCAAGACAATAAAAACTGAATTTTTCAATTAAATGAGCTTATAAAATATTTAAAGTGTTCGCAGACATACAAGCAAAAATACGTAGTTTGCTATGTTCTTTTTATTTTAAGGGAAATAAAAGTAGAGGAAGAGTTGAATACCCTCTCCTCCAGCAGTCTAGTTCCTTACCCTTCCTACATCATCCTTAAGTACGCATGTAATTAGTTATTTTGTGATTAATTGATGTTGTCTGTAATACATGCCATATCCTTTTTTGCATTTCTTCTGTATAATCATGTACAAAATGAAAATAATATATATTATTTTGTATATTTAAAAAAGTTATAAATAGGGATCTACTATACAGTTAATGCGTTTTCACTATCTTTCTGATCATGTTTTTGAGACCTAACTATGCACACACCACAAATATAGTTAATTAATTTTAATGTTTTTATTTTGCTACTGTATGAACATGTCAGATTCATTTATCTATTTCAAGCTTATTTTCAAATGTATTGTGGAATATTTAAATTTTTTCCAATATTTACCCTATTAAAATACAGTCAGAAGCATTCTTATTCACATCTCTCTGTGCATGTGTATGGGGAATTTCTGTAGGGTGTATACATGGGCGTGAAACATATTGCATTATAGCTAATGGCATTATTATTAGATATTGCTAAATTGCTTCCCAAATGTGTTTGTACCATTTGATGATTCTCTTAACCTATACAGAGGGCCAAGTTCTAGTCAAAAGACCAAAAGAAAATAGTAAATTAAAGGAAGTATCTGGATGCTGAACTAAGGTACCGCTCTAGCAAGTACTTAAAGATATTAGTCTGAGGTCCAGTCACTACAGAAAGTAGGAACAAAATTCGGGAAAAGACGAGACCGGAAACAATGGCCCGGAGGTGGGTGTAGAGTAAACTTTCCGTTTCCTCTCCCGGAGCACAGTTTGGTGGTATTGGAGGGGAAGATCATCTGGGAAGAGGTCCCAAGACCTTGAATTTCTGACCGTGTCTTCTGTGGCTCAGAGAGCCTGGCAGAAAGTCAGCCTCTCTGGTTCTTTAGGAAGTCCTGACTCATGATGCCTAGCAATGGCCAGTGCTTCCTACACACAGCTGAGAACATGTCTCTCCTTTCCCTGCCCCATCTTGGGCTATCCATTCAGGGAGGAAGGGCCAGGATAGAGCAATTTATAGACTGGAAAAAAATGTTGCTTTGGTTTTAAATATATTTAAGAAGCCATATTGTAGCATGGCTACATTACTATAACTTCAAGCATATTTCAGAAAGCCATCTGTACAGAAAATATTTTCCTATAAACATGCACTTGCTAACAGAATATTTGATATGTGTTAGAAATATCAAGAACTCTAGCTTGCAAGGGCTATTTATAAAGTTCATTAAGAAGTAAACTTAATGGAGAAATGATCCTGGGGTTCATGCAGATCACTGACCTCATACAATTTCACAACTTTTTTCTTGCCTTCTCTTTATGGTGCTAACAAATAACCAGCTGAAATGAGGGCATTTGGAGGAACAAATTGGACCATTTCTTCTGATAAATCATGAATCGCTATCTAGCTGCTTGTTCTAGGGAATGGACGTCACCTGTAAATGCCCTCACACGAAGTTGATCAGGTATCCAGCACTGTGGCATGCAGCACTGTCTTTGACTTTCACAAGCAGTGGTACAGGGCCCTATCTAAGGCAGGGTAGGGACTGGAACTGATAGCGGATTATTTACCACGATCCCTCCTGGCCTAGGCTCTGCCTCTCTACGTGCAACTTTACATCCGCTCTGAGAACTTTCTCAGCACCCTGGGGGCCTCCGATACCTGCTGCTTCATCTCCCCTCCTCTGTGCGTAGCAGTGTGGGCTCCAGCACGGCTCACGGCTGTCCAGGGCAGAGCTCTACAGGCAGAACTGACAGCGTCCCTTCAAGTCGGCTGCTGGTCGTGTTTCCATTTACGGCTCAGGGTCTTAGACTCATCTGTATCCTTTCTTTTTGCCTCTCCCACTAGTGACTGAATCTTGAGAAGGTTTTCATTAGCGAGGCTAGTGACCTCCACCTCTCTCCCATTTCCTGTCCTGGGCAAGAGTAATCCTTTAGTGATCCCATCTGTACCATTGCAATGTTCTCATCCCTCTGTTTGTATCCTGGCTTTGCACACAACTAGCTGCCTAATGATCGTTAGTTTAGCTCTGATCACAGAAAGCCTTCATTCCAAACCCACTGTTGGTTTAGTTGCCTGGTGGATAAAGCCCCTTCTTCCCAATGTGGTGCTCAAAGAGTGCTGGAACTGGGCTCACAGAACTCTTCCAGTCCCAACTGCACTAGCCAACTGGACTGTTGCAGGCACTTCCTGGTCCTTTGGTGTCTTAGTTACATTTTTGTTGCTGGGACAAAATACATGAGGCCTGCAAATTAAAAGAGGAGAGGTTTATTTTGGCTTATAGTTTGTAGAGGTTTCAGTCCATAATTAGCTCCCAGGCAGGGGTGTGGCAGAGAGGCGTGGCAGGGGACAAACAGTGTATAGTGTGGCGGACAGAAACAAGTGAGCCTTTCTTTCCCTTTTTATTTCCTTCAGGCTATAAGGCTATTGGATGCTGCTGCCCAAACCCAGGGCACTGTCTTCAGCTGCACTGTTGTGCCTGCCTTCATGTCCTAAATCCATTCAAAATATTTGCTCTTCACAGTCATTTTGAATTCTGGGAAGAGCTAGAAGTTGCCCAGTGTCAGATATGGTGAATAATATGGATGAGGACACACTATTAGGTTCTTATGAGACTGTCTTCTCTTTTGATGACATTTTCCAGCATTCCCCACGCTTCTAATCACACCTCTCGAAGACACTCTTGAAAGAGGACTTCTGGAACTGCTTCAGAAAGTGGCCAGAATAATGGAATAAGTGTATTTGTAGTGAATGGGAATATTTTGGAGTGGATTACTGGCAGTATATCTTCTACTGAAACACATTTTTAAAATTTAAACATTCACTATATACTTTGATCACCTTTTATACTTCTGCCGAGGACCTGCCCTTGCTTTCCTAAAGCTCTGAACCTGACTGCACATCCTCTGGCCGCTTTCAAACTTTATATGCCTTTTATGAACTTGATCATGTGTTCTTAGGATTATGTATAGAAGGGGTTGTCTCTTGTCCTCCCCACACAGCGACATGTAGTCAAGGTCATTTCCACTCCCCTGAAGCTACTTTATATGGGCGAGCAATCATACATTTCAGGAACTGAGGGCCTTAAAGAATGAGCAAGTGAAGCTAAAATCCAACATTCACCTTTCAAAATATAACTTTTCTTAATATTACTACATGGATATATGCCATTTAAATGTAATAATCATATAAATAATTAATTTTTTACATTCAGACAGTTAAATATTTCTTTTTATAAAGAAAAAACCAGAAAAGCCTTTTTTCTCCATGTAATATTAACTACACTAAGGAGGCTGTGGGAATTTGGTGTCCTAACGTTGCTATTTTTCAAGGCATTTTCATAAATACACCTGAGGACAGGTTATGAATTATAAGAGAGGTTTTATTTTTAACACAATCTATTTTTTTAATCAACACCCCCCCAATACTGCTTTTTATATTAATTATACATATTGCTCCTCATACTCCTCAGTTTAATTTGAGTGACTTTTGGAGGTGCCTCAAATAAGATTTACTTCTATCAGAATTATGCGCTGCAGTTTGGGGAGAGCACAGCAGGGTCGTCTATGGTGTGTGCAGCAGCGCAATGTTGCTTACTCCATGCAGAGGCGGGGTGCCCGTGAGTCTGAGCCCTGGGTCCACATCCACCTTCCGGCACTGTACCAGATGGAACTCTGAGGTAATGAGATCGTGTCGGGAGAGGCTGCACTATTTTGCAAATCTCAGTGGTTTACCACATTTATCCAGTATCTGTGGAGGTCAAGGCCCCCTTCCAGAGCAGCTATCCCCAGGGAGACAGTGGTCCAGGCTGATCTGATCTTCTGACTCCATCATTTCAGTGCCCATGTGCCAGTGGGGGAGAAGGCTGGAGACCTAGCCTGAGGGGAAGGGGTCCAGCTTTATGGGTGCATGGTTCTGCCTAATTTCACTGGGCTGGAGGCAGAGGGTTCTGCAGGCACAGGAGTAGAAGACACAAAAATGTTGGTGAGCACCGCTGATTTCTACCCCTTGTAACTGGGTGCCAGGAGTCACTTATGCTTTGAGTTAAATAAGCATTTGTGGAGCCAGTGCTTTGCGGTTAGTCCTTTTCTGGGCATTTGGAGGAGGCGCATAATACAGAGTCTTTATTCTCAGCTTTAAGCTTTCTGCAAAGCAGGAGACTTAAATGATTTAATACTTCCAGAGGATTTAGAGAAATCTTGTTGTTTGCAATATCATGGGTAAACTGGAAAACATTATGATAAGTGAAATAAGCCAGGCAAAGAAATAAAATGTAGCATGTCCTCACTTACATATGGAATCTAGAAAAAGTCAATTTAAACAGAGAGTGAAATGGTGGTTACCAGAGGCCAGAAACGGAGGGTGGTGGGCTTGGGGATGTGTTGGACAAAGGACACAAATTTTCAGTTAGGCAGGAGAAATAAGTTCCAGAGATCATGGCATGACACAGCAGTTATAACTCACAATGTATGGTATAGAAAATAATTGCTTAGAGGTAGACTTAAGTGTTTTCACCTCAAAAATATATACATAAAGCAACACATGCATTAATTGGCCTGATTTGGCCACTCCAGAAGGTAAAACTATTTTAAAAGATCATGTTGTGCACCATAAACACATTTGTCAATATATTTATACACAGTGTTTGTGAATTAATATAAATAGTAATACAGTTGTAAAAAGCAGATTTTTCAGTTGTTATCAGGGGAGGGTTCTGGAGGAGAGATGGGTGCCCTAAGTGGGAAAGCAGTCAAAGCGGATGTGGGTGTTAGCCAGGTGCCACGCGGGGAGGTGGGCAGGGAAGAGGGAGGGGGAGGAGAAGGAACACATCTCTCTTGTCTGGAGAAGTCGGCCTTGGTCTGAAGGACACGGCAGCTAGACCATGTGGATTTGAGCTCCCTGGTTCTCCCGTGTGCTTGCTCCATGGCAGTGGGCAAGCTGATTCGTCTTTGGTCTTCTGTCCACTTCTCTGTAAAGTGGGTGGTAGGCACCATGCTCGTCCCAAGGCTTGTTCCGAGCTTTAAATGGGATGTTACATTTGGTGCACTCAGAACAGGGCCTGGCACAGAGCACATTCAGTAAGTGCGGGCTGGGTGCAGGTGGGCAAGGGTGCGAACTGCAGACAGCGAATCTGGACTTTATTCAGTAAGATCTGTTTAACATTTGTATAATGCAACACCCTGTCTTCTCCTCTCTTTGACCTTAGAGACACTTCAGCCTTCATAGTCTCCCAAATAACCAGGCAAGCTGCGTACACAGAAATTGCACAGGAGCTTTCGCACTGTGAGTGGCTTGTCTGCTCCTGTCCCTGGCTGCTTCCTGTTTCTCAGCTGGCCAGCCAGCGCCTGCTAACTTCTCCCTCCCAACCCATATCCTAACCTCGTAGTCTGCTCAGGGTTGATACAATGAAGTACAACACATGGCTGCCGCTCTCAAGGACCTGGTGAAATGGCTGCATTAGAATTTGGCCTGTCCAAGTCCATTTTTGGAAACCTTTGTTTCACTGGAATGAGAATAAGTAAAAATAGCCCAAGGAAACATTTCAAAGGTGTCTTAAACTGCTTTTCGCCCATTTTTCTTCTGCAGCCGTATCTTTTGCTGCTAACGAGAGACAAAAGTAAATTCTTAGCAGCCATGGATTCTATTTATGCCTCACGGTACATTATGTTTCTACAGCATTAGCTCAGGGAGCTGGAAGGGCCTGTCCTTGTGGATATGCAACTCTTTTTGTGTGGTTATCTACTGTCTTCCTGTGCGTTCCCACATCAGCTCCATGACCATGTGCGGAGAGATAGGTCCATGTAAAGTGGGTCCTCTAGAAGCAGCACTCAGCCCCCACGTCACACACCAGACACAAACTCTGCCAACCTGGCTTCTCCCCCACTCACTGCCAATTTTGTCAGGGAAAAGAAAAATGACAGACCTAGGGCCTTTGTCAGATAATTTGCCTAGGAAGTGCAGCAAGCCAGGTACATGCGTAGTTGTCAACACGTGACATTCTTTCTTACCCTAATAGCATGAATTCCTCTTGACAAATGGGGGTACCTTTTTCCCTACAGCACTGCCTGCCCCTGCCTATGTGGCTTGAAAGGATTTTAAAAGAGCCACTGCTCTGCTTTCTCCCGAAGACAGTTCTTCTGTTATTGTTTACTCAATCATCATGCTTTGGGACAACAAAATATAACATATCAACTTACCCTATTGAATAAACACATTTCTAATTAAAGCGGAGGAGTTTATTCTGGATGGAGGAGGGGAAGCAGGACTACAAGACCCATCTGTTATTGTTTGGACCTCACTTTGAGGGAGTCATAAAATGCAAGCTGTGCAGACAGAAGCTCCACATGGCTGCTTCTCCTGTGGCCCTGTTAGAGTTCTGTGTCCATGCTGGTTTCCATGGAGCTATGTACTCTCTGGGGCACATGGGAGGATGGGGGTGGCCAGGTTACAGGGTTGTTCTCTGTTGTACGCCAGCGTGGGCGGGACGAGGACAGGCAGGTGCGGCCCCTCTCAGCTCATTCTTAGCTCTTTGGTTGTTACACTGACCACTTTGGGCATTTCAGGGCAGGGGCCTCCCTTCACGGACTGGAAGTTAGAGTCCGGTGGGGATCTGGCGGGCACCAGTCTTCCCATTCTATGCCTTCTTGTGTATCACCACCTACTTCTTATAAGAGCTATTGTTTATTCAGTGCCTCCTTGGCCTGTCTCATTTAATTCACACCCAAGTGCAAGTTAGGAACAGAAGTCAACAACAAGTGACTGCAGGCAGGTGAGAATGTTGATGGTCTTGCTAGGTACTGGAGATGATTCCAAAAGGCGAGTCTACTGCCGTTATTACACCATCTTATATATAATTGGCGAGATGAGGCTCAAGTAAGATTAAGCTACTTGACCAGAATCACATAGTTATCTGGAAAACTAGAATCTGAAACCAAACCTTAGGGCCCCTCAGGCCTGTTTCCCGCCATAGCTCCCAGGGAAGTTTATTTCTGCTGGGTCCCACCAGGGAGGCTATGATCCGTATCCCCCGGTGAGCCGGAGGTCAATGCAGGAGTGGAGGCTTGGAGCCTTTTCTGCTCCCTCATTTACGTTGCTTAACATGCTGTCCTTAGTTACCCATGTTATGCTAGATCTTTTTCTCTTCTTAATTTTACAAAAGGCTTTTCCGTGGATTTTGTAACCCGTTAGAAAGATTAAGCCTAATTAAGCCAAGATATACATACGGTTAAAAGAGATGATATGTTATTAAAGATCTTGCAGTTCTTATCTAAAGCTTTTTTTTTTTTTTGTACTGGGAATTGAACTCAGGGCCTTGCACTTGCCAGGCAGGTGCTGTACCACTAAGCTACATCCCTAGCCCAACCAAAGCATTTATACTTTAGATTATAAAGGTTCTTTTACTGGTAAGGCAAAAATATTACATTTACGGATCTTTAACATATGAAAACAACAGGAAACTTGGACTGTGATTGACAGTTCCTTTTTTCTCCTCCTGATAACAATAGATTAAGCTATCAGAATGAAGTGAGTAGCTATCTCTTTTATTGAACTCCACTGTCTCAGGCCGTGTCCTGCCGCTCTTCTTAGATTGGGTAGCTGCAAACGACAGGGGTTTACTGGGTCACAGTTCTGTGGTTCTCTGGCAGATGGGAAGCCCAAGGTCCTCGAGCTCATCTCGGGAGGGTGTTTCCCACCAGACAGAGGTGATGGGTGTCAAACTTTTTTTCCTTTTCTTTCATTTTTCTTTTCTTTGTGTTTTTTGCTGGTGGGGTTTGGACTCAAGGCTGTTGCACATCCTTAGATCTTTAAAATTTTTTATTTTAAAACAGCGTCTCAACAACTTGCTGACTTGCCCAAGCTGGGCTTGAATTTACAATCCTCCTGCCTCAGCCCCCGGAGTACTGGGCTTCGGCATCTATTCCACAATAACCCACTCCCCCCATGACTGCTTTAACCCTGGTTTCTAGGGCTCAATCTTCGCAGCTGAATGGACTCTTAATCCTCCTCTTAACTCTGCTGTGATGGCGCCCACCTCCTCAGCAGTCTCAGGGGACGTCAAGCCAGAGCGCCCCCAGACACTTGTTTCGCTGCCTTGTCCTGCAGGAATGATGAAAGTGGGCCCTGAGGTGAGGGAAAGGGAGACAGTTTTAATCTCTGGTGCTTCAGCTTCCTGCATTTGTTGAATGGCTCTTTGCTGTCCACCCTGAAAGGGTGCCTTGCCTCCTTCTGAGGCTGCCCGTGATCTCACACTCTCTTCCCCGCCCTCTCTTCTTTGCTTGTCTCTTGTTCTGTACTCCGCACTCCCCCTTAGGGAGCTGCTGTCCAGGTTTGAGCACCATCCGCCGTGGAAAAGTAGGAGGGCTGGGGGGGGCAGCACTAAGCCTCGCACAGTGAGCGCTAAGCCCCCCTCAGTAAGAGGTAAGGGGCACCCCTAACTATTTTCCTACAAGGTGCCGATGGGCTAGCAGTGGCCAGCCTGAGCTCCTGGACGAGGTTGTAGTAAGAGAAGAGATGATTTTCAGGAAAGAAAACTAATGCTCCAAATCAGAACTTCAGCCTCAGAGTGGCGAACAGCCCGTCCTCTCAATGGCCGCTGAGAGTCCACAGGGCCCAGACACCTGGGTCTGAGCCCACTGAACGGCCCTGGCTGGGCCAGTGCATCTCGTCTGCCTCTGCACCCCTTGGCCTCTCTCTTGTCAGAGAGACAGACCTTTCCCTGCTCTCCCAAGTAAGTTCCTAACTGTGAGACAGACTTCTCATATGATCTACTCTTCTTCAGTGTCTAGTTCTTTTCTTTAAAACAATCCTTTTGTGTAGTTTCCCTTTTAATCTCACGACACCTGCTCACAGCACGCACACAGTTTGCCTCCTCCCTAGGAACTGATTGCTTTTGCTATATCCCAGGCTCTGTTTTCTTTCTCTGTGAAGATTCTGCATTTCCTACCCGCTCGGCGGCCTTGTGCAGCTCCACATGCCCTTACCAGCTTCATCACCACCTTAGCACCACTGGATTTGCATGACAGCACTTGCAAATGTTATTCTTATTTGCAATTATGAAAATGCACTCTCTGACGGAAAGATTGACAGGGATGTAGTCCAAATAAAAGAAATTGCAATAGTTTGGAGACTAAAAGGTTTACCTGTCTCTTGACTATATGCCCATGGGGTAACTTCTACCATTGATTGGGAAATAAAAAAATAATGTTAGAGGGTGTCTTGGTTACTTTTCTCTCATTGCTGAGACAAAATACCTGATGCCCAAATTAAGGATGGAAAGGTTTATTTTGCTCACAGTCTGTGGAGGTTTCAGTCCATACTCGCTGGCTCCAAGGCAGGGTGGCACATGGCAGAGGGCAACCGTTCATGGCAGCGGAAAACAGCAAAAGCAGCAGAGCAAAAGGGAGAAGTGGCAGCCAGCAGCCTCTCTCTCTCCCTTACATATGCGAACCATCCACCCCAGGCTGGGTGTAGCACTCACTCCCGTGAATCAGTCATAAACTCTAAAAAGCCAGCCTCATGACTGCATGTGTCTTTGGGGGAACACCTATACACAAACCCCAACAGAAGGCTCAGATTACAGAAGGTCAAGCTGGAAGATTCACAACAGTGAGGCCTGCACTTTTCTTGTTGAAAAGGACAGATAGTGAATAACTTAGGTTTTGCATCTATTCAGCTCTGCTACTGTTGCATAGAAGCAGCGACAGCAAATTATAATCAAGTGGGCACGACCTCTTTCTGATTAAATTGTTCATTAACTTAGGTTGGCTGCCTCTGTACTGTGAATTCCTACGAATGAACTGCAAGCTAGCTTAGTACACAAACAAATGGGAATGTAATTTAGGGTTATAACAGACAGTTGGGTTTCAGCCAATCACAGGGACCCAGTTCATCTGCTGTGTCCAAATAAGGCAGATGTCAAACTAGCCAAGTGGGTGGTTTTTCTACTTTGCATCTGGGTTCAGCCAATAAAAACTCATGCTGCTGGTCAGAGTGCTCTGGACTGGTTCAGGAAGCTGCCTGATTCATGAATCAGTCTTTGATCAGATAAACTCTACTGCATTTTATTTGTCCAAATATTTTTTTCAATGCTTTATTTCCAAAAACAGGCAAGTAGCTGGATTTAGTCTGTTGCCCATAATCTCCCAAACTCCTAATCTAGACTAAGGTCTTGTTTTTACAGTGGTGGGAGAAATGATTTAAGAATCAGAGAACTTACTTTTGGAGAGAAAATCAAGGCTGAAGGAAGAGGAAGGTGATGCCTGAGGTGTTATAGTTGGGTGCCTCTCAGCTGGGGTAGAGGGAACAGGCAGATACTCAATCCTATTGGCAGGGGGAGGGGAAAACTGGTAGGGCCTGGAAGCAGTTCAGAAGAGCAAAATACTAGCTATTTGGTATCAGAAAATCTAAAATAGATCAGAAGGAGAACAAACGTACTTTTACATACCTAGTTGCTGATTTTAGTAGGACACAGAGAGTGGACCTGTAAATATATGGCTTGAACTAGGACTTGATGTCAGTCAGTGAGTAGTTTGGCAATGCTATAAAACACATGGCATCCAAAAATGAAAGAAAAGACTTGCTTCTTTCATTGAAGGATTTGTAGGTACAAGATAAATAGCAAGGTCAGCATGGAGGACCATGCATTGCACAGAAATAAGCAGAAATGACATAGGGTGATGTTTCCAGGAAGAGAGTACCTTCCTCCCTCCTACACTCATTGCATTATTCAACAAATGTTTATTGAGGGTCTGCTAGGTATAGGCATGGTGCTAGGTCCTGGAATATATAGTGACTTACATTCAGGTGAGTATGGCCCAGCTCCCTGAGGGCACTCTCTTGTGTCTTTAGGATGAATCTTCTGCACTTGGATGGGTGTTTCTCTCACATTCAAGCCCATTCTCCCATATTGGGTCAGAAGAAGGTCAGGAATGTTGGTCTATACCAGGTAAGAGATTCTGCAAGGACTTCCAGGTGACTGGAGAGTGCTGATGCGTGGCAGTAGGTGATTTTAGGTGATGGATTGAGACAGGCTTTGTGGATAAGGAAGCAGGTGAGACATGAGTTCAGTGAAGATATTTCCCCATGGAAGACCACACGCCCAGCATCAAGAACTGAAGCTTGAAGAGTGAAGACTTGGCACTAGGTGCAGGTTTTTAGAGATAGAAGATTGTAAAACTTAGTTAGCATAAGGCCATAATGTGAAGTGAAAGAAATCAAACACACAAATTTAAAAATTGCATGGTTTCTCTTATATGAGAAACCCAAAGCATAATTCAGTTAAAGAGCAGAATGAAAGATAGCTAATAGGAAACAGAGAGGTAGATGATCTTTTGCAAATGGGGAGAGAACCAAGAGGTGGAGAGAGAGGGGAGAGAGAGAAAGAGAAGGGATGAAAAAAGATTGAAGATGTCTTACATACATGCACTAACTCCCCATGATGAAGGTAATCATTATGTCCTGCAAATGAAACAATTAAAATTAAAGAAAAAGAACTTGAAGGAGAATGAATATGTTTTGCATTTTTATACTGAAGAAGGGCTTCTTTAATTATTTATTAAAAAATTTTGAGGCAAGAGGAAAAATATGTAGGCAGTGGTTAGGTATAGAGGAAGGAGAGAGTTATAGGGGTTTGGGGAGGAGCTAGACTGTGCTGAGGAAGAGCATAAC
This sequence comes from Dinomys branickii, assembly GCA_004027595.1. NCBI lineage: Eukaryota > Metazoa > Chordata > Mammalia > Rodentia > Dinomyidae > Dinomys > Dinomys branickii. The sequence continues at coordinate 9,213 of PVLD010001021.1, read as the reverse complement.
AGTAAAGGTAGGGTCAAAGATGTATGAAGGGCCCAGCAGTTCACATGAGATTAGCTAGGCCAGTGGTGGCGAACCTATGGCACGCGTGATGCAGCGGGCTCTTTGTATCGTCAGAAGCTGTAAGAGGTTTGCCCATCATTGATCTAGGTTATGGAAAGAGGAACCCCTAATAGTTGCTTGTAAATGAAACTAAGCCACTAGGAAAATCAATGGTTAAATATACTAAGAGAAGTGAAAACGTGTTCACAGAAGAACCTTCTCTGAGTGTACACAGTGGTATTATTATTCATAACAGCCCTGATGTGGAAAAGACTCATATTGATTAACTAAACAATGGATGAGCAAAATGGGGCATATCCAGACAATAATATATTGTTCTGCTTTAAAAGGGAATGAAATTTGGACACACGCTACCACATAAATGAATCTTGAAAACATTATGCTGGGAGAAAGAAACCAAATATATTGTATAATTCCACTTATATTCAGTATCCAAAACCCAAGACAAAAGTAGTGCACCAGTGGTTACCAGAGGTGGGAGAGCTGGCCGGCAGGGGTGGGGCCGAGGAATGCGGAACAGATGCTAAAAGATACGGGGTTTCTTTCCGGGTGATGAACATGTGCTGGAGCAATACTGTGTTGTACGCAACTGAGCCTAGGTTAAAAACCACCCTTTAGAGTGATGAATTTTGCGGTGTGTGGGTTATATCTTGATACAATGGTGTCTACCTAAAAAACGAAAAGAGCACTTATAAAATCCCAAAATTTCAAATTATTCATGTTGTATCACAATCTTCATATAAAAGGAATTGCAGCTAATGTATCATAGAATCACTCCAGAAGTCTAGCAGCAGCTCGTAAGAACAGCACGTGTCAGTGTACGTCCTGTAACATCTGATTTGTGTTTTGTGTTTTATATTAAGGCGTGTGGCCCAGGCTGATAAGAACAGAGCCTTGTGTTCAGCATAGTCCTGTCGGCATTAGGTTGTTAAACAGAAGCTGAGCTTTGGCAAAATGATTTGACAAGAGGATACATTTTTACATCATTAAATCCATAAAGGAAAAGGCACTTCTAGTCCCCAGTGAACTCCATATAATGTGACAACTCAGAACTTATAAAGTCGGGTGCAGACCTACTTAGGTGCTAAGTGTTCTCCCTGAGCATCTCAAAGCGAGAGGACTTCCAGGCCCAGACACTGAGCTCCGCTGGCCAGGGGGCGGGGCAAGCTCGCATGGTCCCAGCAGTCCACTGCGGGGACAGAGGAGACTCCTAATGTCAGCAGAGCGTTCTCAGCTGGTTCGCTTTTAAAAAGAAAAAAAATGTGCCTCTTCCTGAAAGTACTGTACAAGTAATTTGGGGAACATTGAAAAACTTAGAGTGAGCCTCAAAGAAAGGAGAGAGAGAGACGGCAGAAGACAAAAGCCATTCAGAACTTATTTTGTGCCCTTCCCTTGCACATGCTTTTTGACACAGCCCTAAGATAAATTATTAACTTCTCGGTCACTCCAAGTATCTTTTGAATGTGTTTAGAAACTGATTATGTGAAAAAGGAAGGACAAAGTTTAGGAAAAAAATTTTGGGGGTCTGTCATCACTAGACATTAACGTCTGTTCTCTGGTTTGTGCCTCTGACCACATTAAAATATTTGATGTCCCTTTAAAAAAAAGGGGAACTCTTCCATGTGTTTATTGAGGACTTTAATGACAAATGCATTTCACCTTTGGCCTTGAAGGAAATGAATGTCACTCTGTCCTTTCTTTGCAAGGGTTCTTCAGATTAGCTAGAGAAGCCAAAGAGTTGGCAGGCAAAGGACTGAGATGTCTGGTTGTACTTGAATGGCATAGGGAACAAACATGCGCCTTTGTTGATGGGGAAGCATTTTCAAAGAAGGACCTAGAGTACCACATGATGCTGTCTTTTTGCTCTCTTCATTTTATTCAACTCATTTCATTGCTCTGTGTTCTAGTACTTTACCAAAGGAAAAGCAGGCCTAAAGTTGAAACAAAGAGTACTTTATATTTTTAGGTATAATTTCATTTAACAAGTTTATTTGAAGATATTTTTTGTCAAACGCCCTTCTTCATCTACTGAGATCATGTGATCTTTATCTTTTATTCTGTCCTTGCAGTATATCACAGGGTATCACGTTGATTGATTTGTGTATGTAGAACCAACCTTGGATATGGCCCACTTAACCATAGAGGGTAATCTTTTTGATGTGTGGTTGACTTTGGTTTGCTAGCATTTTATTCAGGGTTTTTGCACTCATCTGCATCAGAGATAATGATATGTATCTTTCTTTTCTGTGGTGCCTGTCTGGCTTTGGTGTCACAAGTCCTGGCCTCATAGAGTGAGTTTGGAAGTGGATCCTCTTTTATTTTTTGGAAGAGTTTCAGAGGGTTTGCAATTAATTCTCCTTTGAACGTTTGAGAGAATTCATCCATACAGCCCTGAGCTTCACTTTGTTGGGAAAGTTTTGATCATTAATTCAGTCTTCCTATTTGTTACCTGTTGGTTCACACCTTCTACTTCTTTTTTATTTAGTCTGAGTGGAACCTATATTTCTAGGAATTTATCCAAGATAAACATTCTCCACAAAATAGTTATAGAAAGAAATGACGTCAACATATTTGTCTCAGTTACTTTTCTCTCATCACTGAGACAAAATACCCAGCACACAAATTAAAGAGGGAAAGGTTTATTTAGCTCACAGTTTGTAGAGGTTTCAGTCCATACTTGGGCTTCCAAGGCAGAGTGGCACATGGCAGAGGGCAACAGTTCGTGGCGGCAGAAAACAGCAAAAGCAGCAAGAGCAAAAGCGGAGGAACAAGCCTCTTTTCCTCCCTTACATTGTAAGCAGGCTACCCCCACCCAGGGGGCATGTAGCACTCACATAATCTTCATGCCCTCCTCTTGCACAGACTCAGGACCAATGCAAAGTAAGGCCCCCTGTTCAGTCACTTAGTCTTCTAAACTTCTCAAATTGACACAATGAACAACATCTTAGAGCAGGAAGGGTGTGTCCTATTCACCCCAGAATGTAGCACTGCTGAGTCACTTAGCCAAGCCGAGACTCTTCAAGTTGACACAATGTATCAACCATAAAAATCCACCCCTTGTCAGCTTGGCAACCAGAGACATTTCTTTAAACCAGTTTCCAGATTTAAACACATTGTTCTTATCATTTCACAACTTGAATGTTACAACACAGCTTTAACAATCCTTAAGAACTGGTATTAAGTCTATCAACATTATATTACATTAGAACCATAACATTTCATCCCCCAAAGACTTCTGCACATCCTTTTATGCAAAAGGCATTTAGTCTATCTGTAAAAGTTGCCAAAGTCCTAACAGTTTTAGCATTGCTGAAAAATCCAAGTACCAAGTCTCTTCCTAGATGTAAGGCAAACTCTTTGTTGCAAGCCCCTGTACAAACGAGAAGTTAAACACTTTCCACATTTAATGGCACAAAATAAGCGTTTTCATTCCAAAAGTTACAAATAGGGGAAACAAGGGAGTGGGACCAAAGCAAGTCCAAAATCCAGTAGGACAAACATTAAGTCCTGTAGTTCCATGTCCAGCATCTGAAGCAATCTGAGGCACAATCTGAAGCAATCTGTGAGCTCCGAAGGGCTTGTGTGACCCCGCCCTTATGGCGCTTCTGGTAATTACAGCTGACATGGCTTTTCTCTCAGCCTTCTTTGCTCCTTCCTTGCAGCTTTCCTTAGATGATACATGTCCCTGGCATTTCCAACCTTTTGAGGTCTCCACTGCATTTTAGGCATTTACATTCACAGCTTCACGTGCTGCCCTCTCGGGCACACTGCTTACCCTCCAGGTGCTCTGAAATCTAGGTAGAAACAGTTTTAACCTCAGAACTCTTGCATTCTGCATAAAACAGAGCACCACTTAAAACCAGCACCACTTAGATGATGCCAAGGTCTGCTGCCAGCTGGAGCAGTAGCTAGGCTTTCCTCTCTCCTGGCTGTAGGGGTCAAGTGCTTGGACTGATGAGCACTCTGAACCTGATTCTGAGGAACAAATTCTCTATGTCACCACTGTTCTGGCACATGGTGCTCTGTGGCTTTTTCCTCAAAGCAAAGTCTTTCACTTTTGCAGTTTTGAGGCTGCGAAGGGCAGAGACTTGGAGCCTCTTGTCGTGTCCCCAGGCCTTCTTTTGTGTTCTCCTGTTCCTTCTTAACAATTGAGATCTCCTCAGCCTTATCTTTGCAGTCCCCAGCTTTACTGGAGCTTCCTTTCTGGCCAAACTCACAAAGTTTTAAGTCATCCTGTTGGGCTTTTTACTATTGATTCTCAATATAAATTTGGCTAAAAGCTCCCAACAATAGCCATTCCACCACCTCAACATTTGACTGCCTTGAAATTTCTTCTGCCAGATTAATTAGTCTGCCACCCTTAGTCTCAGTCTAAGACAAAGTCTCTGGACACAAGAAAAATGCAGACAAACTTTCTGCCAAGCCATAGCACACATCATCTGGAGTCCTACAACCAGTTCAGTCCTTCTTCCTAGCAGAAATCTCCTGAACCTGGTCTTTACCAGCAGGATTGCTAGCAGCCTTCTGGTTTTCTGAGCTCTGACCAGAATCTCCCACCCAGAACACCTGAAAGCATTCTAGCACTTCTCTTTTAGGTGAAATCTCAGAACCTTTCCAAACACTTCCCACAAGCCATTTCCAAAGGCTGTTGAACCACATGGTCAGGTATAGCCACAGCAATGACCCCACTCCTAGTACCAAATTCTCTCTTGGTTACTTTTCTCTTGTTGCTAAGACAAAATACCCAACACCCAAATTAAAGAGGGAGAGGTTTTATTTAGCTCACAGTTTGCAGAGGTTTTAGTCTATACTCGGCTGGCTCCAAGGCAGAGTGGCACATGGCAGAGGGCAACCGCTCATGGCAACAGAAAACAGCAAAAGCAGCAAGGGTAAAAAAAGAGTGGGGCACAAGCCTCTTTTCCTCCCTTATATTGTAAGAGGCTACCCCCACTCAGGGGGTGTATATCACTCACCTAATCTCCATGCCCTCTTCTTGCACAGGCTCAGGATGAATACAAAGGACCCTGAGCCCCTGCCCAGTCAGAGTTCACCTTCTTTTTTTTTTTTTTTTGGCAGAACTGGGGATCGAACTCAGGACCCTGCGCTTGCTAGGCAGGCGCTTATTCCACTGAGCTATATCCCCAGCCCTTAGAGTTCACCTTCTAAACTTCTCAAACTGACACAATGAACAACATCCCAGAGCAGCATGGGCATGTCTTTTTCACCCCAGGATGTAGCACTGCTGAGTCACTTAGCCAAGTCTCTAGACTCCTCAAGTTGACCCAATGAATCAACCACAACAATATTAAAGGACATTTATAAAAAGCCCACAGCTAATCAGTGGGGAAAAATCTGAAAGCTTTCCTCTGAGATCTGGTTTAGGGCAAAGATACACACTCTTGCTGCTTCTGTCTCCCATGGTACTGGGAGCCCTAGACAAAGCAGTCCCACAGAAAAAGAAATAAAAGACATAAAAATTAGAAAGGAAGAAGTATAATGACCTATTTGCAAATAAAATGACCCTACATACAGAGAATCTTAAAAGCTTCAAAGAACTCTTCTAAGACTAATAAGTTAACTGAGTAAAGTTACAGGATGTAAAATTAATAGTATTTATACCTACAATAAGCTACCTGAAAAGAAAACAACCCAATTATAATAACATCAAGAAGAATAAATTTTAGGAATCAATTTAACCGTGGAGGTGAAATATGTGCACACTGAAAATTCTAAAATATTGGTGAAAAAATTGAAGCCGACTCAAATAAATGGAAATAATACCCTAGTCATGAATTGGAAGAATTAATATTGTTACATCCATACTGTCCAAAGAGAGCTACAGATTCTACATACTCTCTTTCAGGACTCTAGTGGCATTATTCAGAGACAGGAAAAAGAGAGGAAAGAGAAAGAACAATTCTAAAATTTGTACGGGACCACACAGGAACCTGAAGAGCGAGCGCAATCTTGAGAAAGAATAACAAAGTTGGAGGCATCATACTTCATGCTTTGAAACTTCTTTCCAGAGTGGTGGTAACTAAAATACTGTGAGACTGGCATAAAACAAACACATCGACCAACGGAACAAAATAGGGTTCAGAAATAAACTTATGCATACATGATCAAGTTATATTTGACAAGAACTCCAATAAAGGAAGAAAGGGTACCCTCTCTAGTAAATGGAGCTCAGAAAGTTGGATATCCACATGCAAATGAGTGAAGTTGGACTCTTATCTTACACCACAAACAAAAATCGACTTGAAACAGATTAAAAATCTTGCATGGTTTCTTTCTCTCTTCCCGTGTGTGTGTGTGTGTGTGTGTGTGTGTGTGTGTGTATAAATGAAGAGCAAAATAGTAGATAAATAAATAGAAGGTAGGGAGAAGTTCAAATAATCCCCGAAATTACCTATCCCATTGTTTGAAAATATTTTAATATATATGCTAATTTATTTCATTTATATGCTAGTCTCTCTTATCTCATTGAAAAGTTTTGTGCTATTCCCTACATGTTTCTTCTTTGTAAGAGAGTCCTTTTTGTTTGTTTTGTACTCTGAGTAACTTCTTTTAAGGTTATGATATATAGTATGTTAACTATTGTTGTTCTCTTATTATTTTGTTATGAAATTTTATTTTTTCATAGAAGTTAGAAGAGTGCTTTTTATGTTTTCTTCATCATTATCTATTTGCATTACATTAGAATAAAAAACAGATCGAGGACAATAAATGTAAGCCCTGAAATGGATTTCTTTTTTTTTTCTTTTTTGCGGTACTGGGGATCGAACTCAGGACCCTGAACTTGCTAGGCAAGCGCTTATTCCACTGAGCTATATCCCCAGCCCCTGAAATGGATTTCTGGCAAGACGGCAGACTAGAGCCATAGGACACAGTTTCTTCCCACAACGGAGAACTAAAACCAAGGAATGAAAAACTGCCATTGGTTAGAACATTTGGGGCAGTGTGCCAGAGTGTGTGGCGGATGAGGTGGAGAAATGGAAACGGAGATTTGGGTTGGTTTTATAAGAACAGCAGTGAAGTCCCTCGTATCAACCACCTCCTTTCCTGGTCAGAAGCACCTCCATCCCAGGAAGTCCTCCATGGCAAGGAAAGTGCTTCCAGTCCAGGGCTGGTGCCAAGGCCAAGCCCAGCCATACCTGCTTTGCTGCTGTGTGCACCACACTCTCCTGGGCTGCTGGAGGGGCGCTGCCCACACACAGCCTGGAGACTGGCAAACTTGACTGTGCACACAAGTACGCTGCTCTTGCTGCCATGCATGCTCCACTATACCCACCCAGGCCCATGGGAGTGATTTTGCCCCTGCATGCCCCTGGGAAACTGATGGGTGTCACCATGCTGTACCCCTCCAGCCTGCTGCAGTCACCCCGCCTCTGACAAGTGCCCTTCTACTGCCATGGGGACTGACAGGTGCACTCCCACTGCTGAACTCATTGTACTGAATTTACCCAGGTTCTCTGGGGCAGCCGTGCAGTTGGTTTCTTGTCTCTGCTGCCACACACTCTATACTAAAGCCAAGAGTTACTGGCTGTAGCTGAAGGAGCTATGTGGAGAACACCCTATTGAATCCAACAGGAGCCAGAGCCAGTGCAGTGTACTAAGTGGACATCTTTAGACACATCTTTCAGACAGAGCCTTTGCTATGAAATCCACTCTAGAAGATTAACACACGATGGACCTACAGAATGTGCAGATATCAACAGACACATCTTTCTGTTATTAAAAATCAAGGTATCCTAACAGCTACAAAGGAACGCAGTATGCACCTGTAGCAACAGTCCCCCCCCAAGAAATTAATGAAATATGTACAAAAATACTTAAAATACCTGATTCTGAGGAAACCCAGTGAGATAAAAGGCATACAGACAGATGACTAACAAAATTGGGGAAATAACTCACGGCTGGAATGAGAAATTCAATAAGGGGTGAGAGGTCATTAATAGAACCAAGCAGAAATATTACATTTGAAGGTTCACTTAGTTAAATAATAAATGCAGTTCAGAGCTTCAAAAACAGACTGGGCCAAACAGAAGAAAGTATTTTTGAACTCAAAGATAGCTGGCTTAAAATAATACAGTCAGAATCCTACTGCCTCCCTAATAAAATGAAGAAAGAGGGCTTCCAAGACTTGTGGGATACTGTAAGTGGACACATATTTGAATTATGAGCATTCCAAAAGAAGAAATGAAAAGGCACAGAAGACATATTCAGTGAAATAAGAGCTCCAAAATTCCCAAATCTTGGGAGAGATATGAACATCCAGATGTAGGAAGCTCAGAGAATCCCAAGTACATTCGACCAAAACAACAAAAACGTCAGCTCCGTGAAATAATCAAACAGTCAAAAATTACAGACAAAGAATTTTAAGAACTATAAAACAAAAATGCCAAGTCATGTTTAAGGGAACTTCGATTAGGCTAACAGCAGACTTCTCAGCAGAAATCTTACAGACCAGTGGGAAGAGGAACATCAGATTCAAATTCCTGAAAGAAAAAAGAACTCACCAACCAAGAACACTACACCTGCAAAGTGTGAAGGAAAAAGTCTTCTCAAGGCAAGCAAAAACAGAAGGAGCTCATTATAAGCAGACCGGCATTATGCAAAATGCTTAAGGCACTCTGAATATGGGAGTGTAAGGAAGCTAGCTTCCATTATGGAAACGTGTGAGAGTGTAAGACCCACTCAAAATGCACAAAACAGAAAGAATCAAACCTCATCAATACAGAAATCATCAAATCACAGAGATAAATAAGAGGATAGAAAGGAATAAAGAATATATAAAACTATCAGAAAAAGTCAACAAAAAGACAGAAGCAAGTCATTGCAAATCAATAATAACTTTCAATAAAAATGGATTAAATTTCCCAACTAAAAGATTTAGAGTTGCTGAATGGATTAAAAAACAAGAATCAATGATATAATGCCTACAAAAACTTATTTCATGGTTAGGAAGAACTAACATTGTAAAAATGGCCATACTACCAAAACTGTTGTACAGATTCAATGCAATTCCCATCAAACTACCGTTAACATACCTCACAGAGCTAGAGAAAATATGCCTCAAATTCATCTGGAACCAGAAGAGACCCAGAATAGCAAAAGCAATCCTGGGTAATAAAGAAAAGTCAGGTGGAATCA